>VYZT01065316.1:0-93376 GCA_013400735.1 Pomatostomus ruficeps
GCCTCGCCGAACCCCCAAAGAAGTGTTAGGCTGTGAGCAATTGAATGAAAAATTAGAAATGGAGTCTTACCAACCCAAGCACTGATGTGAGCACATGTGCTTCAGGAGTGACAAGAACTAGCAAGTATTTCTTCTCTTTCCTGTCACATTATCCTCATGATGATATTTTTAATTGCTTTCCATACTGAGGCATGTAAACAGGATGGGTGGAGTAAATTGTAAAGTTCTTGTAATTTAGCATGGCTCATGTAATGGAGTGTTTTGCTCACTGTTGATCTGAAGTTGTAGTAAAGGTCATGGAATAATATTCTGGAAGAGTGACAGAGAAGATGTTGGGTGGGGTTCAGGGAATGACTTCATTCACTTAAGGTGTCTCTGGTGCATATGCCTACACCTGTACTAGAATCCAGCTGGGAGAAATGGGTAAGATGGGAAGTTATCATATACAGCATTCTTGCTTCAGGGTAAGATAAATTAGTTCACACAGGCCCCCACTGGAAATAGCATGATTAACTCACATATATCATCCTACTTGAGGTACCTGAAGCTACATTAAGTTAACTGTGTGTCTAATTTCTGGTAGAAAACACTCAAACTCTTCTTCACTTTCTTCTTTTACCTTCAGAGGACACAAGATAGCTGCAACACATATGGGACAACTATGGAAGCTGTTCTGAAAGAAGAGTACTTGCAGGAACAACATGATGTTTACTGTCAGAGTCTTTTCCAAGCAGTCTAGTTAAACTGTGGACAAGTTAAACTACAGGCATTTTATCTTGTAGCTCTCCTGCATTGAGGCAATGAATAGAAAAGAAGTTAATTTCTCTTGTCACCTTTTTTTTCCCATGGTAGCTTTTTATAAGTAAGAATGGCTGTATTTTTTGGACGGGCTTTAAAGTCATAGCATGAAGTCACATCTGTTTTTGATACTCCAAGATGGTAAATCTCTTTGGAGCTGTGTCAGGTTTTTTAACAGTTCAGTATGCTGATAATGTTCAGTAATTGATGAAAATGAATACTAGTCACTAGTGAAATACATTGTGCTCAACTTCTGTCTTCCATCTCCCATCCCTTGTCCTCTTGTCTGTCCCCACCTCTCTGTTTATCATGTGACCCTTTCTTCTATGGAAGCAGTAATCTCAGTCCCGAGAATTAATCTTAGAGAGATCTGATACAGACTAACTTGTTCACTTACAAGTTGTTCTGAGTTTAACTTGCTCCTCTCAGCTGGTTTTGACTGTAAATAAACAGAAATGAACAGAAACATGAGCAGTCCCTATCCCCCAAACCTCTTTATGAAAGTAGTGTTTCAGACCTCTCTCTTTAAAATTTACAGTTTCCTATGTATTCTTCTACCCCAGGTGTGTAGCTGACTTCCAAGCCCAGATGAAGCCAACAGTTTCTCCTGTGCAAGTTTCAGACTCCCAGGGGAAGTAAATAGTAAAAATTAATTACAACATATATCCGTGATTTGCTTCTAATGCCTTTTTTTCTAAACCTGGGTTTCTTCTCCTAGGTTTTCATTTTATTCTCTAAAGGAGTGCCCCCAACATCAAATGTCATTGTTAATTGAAAATACAGTAAGCTAAAACAGAAGAAGAGAACGCTCATCCATGATCTCTGTGGATTCTTAGATCTGCTAAAATAATTGTTTGCATCTTTTCATTCAAAAAACCCCCAAACCTCCTGTGGTTTCTGCAGGTCCAGATATTAGGCATAACATGAACCACAGGCAGCAATTCTCCAGTCCGAATACAGGTAGAGCACTGACCCTAGGAGCTGCATCTGCCAAGACTTTAATATTGTGACTTATAAAATCCAAATTGTATTAAAATGCAAATTTCTAATAAGAACTGTGACACTAGACTTGTAGTTATGATAATATTTCTTTTTCGTTTAAGTATGTTGCAAAAATATTTATTTTTCCCAAAAAACATCTGTGAAGCAGATAATAATTTTCTTCATTTTTGCAGAAACTCATGAAAACATTGCCAGAGCGTAGAGGGAGTTAGTGTCATGACTGGATGAGACAATGTTTTATTGCCATGCTTAGATCAGAATTTCCGAGAACTTCATGATCCCGAAAGAACCCCCAGCCTAAATGCAGGATATGAAAAAGGATGTGGTATATTCTAACACACACCCACCCACCCACCTACCCCCCTGCATACAGATACTTCTTGAATATTACAGCAGATCCCCTTAGGACACGGAGGACTTCATTTGATCTCATCTGGCTTTAGGTCTGATCCTGTCTATATGATGAATAAAAATAAAAAAAACCAGAGCTTAAATTCTATTTTTACAAATAACTTTTTTTCCCCTCTCTTTTAATTATTTTTTTTAGATCAGATCCTCAAGAAATGGGGGTTAACTACTGGAAAGGTGCTTGCCCCTTCAAAAACATACAAAAGAAATCAAAACAAACAAAAAAAAAAAGGAAAAAGAAAAAAAGAAAAAAGAACCAAATAAAAAAACCCAAGATGATTTACCAATACAGAGAGTTATGCCTGAGAATTTGTAGCACTCACAAATTCCAGAGACAAGCACATATAAATTTATTTTTAAACATTTTTTTAAAGATAGCATTTCACTGTAGAAAGAAAACATCACACAATAACCATTTGTTTGAATAAAAGTTCAAAGGAGATCAACTTCTAGCAGAGTTTCTTTGGCAAAAAAGCCAACCAGTTCCATTCACAAAATTATTTACATTTCTTGTGAAAGAATAACCATTTCTTACTCCTAATGACTTTTGGGAAGCAGGTCAGGTGCCCTATCTGCCGTGCTAGTTTTCTAATCTTGCCTGTACTGAGCTAATTACCCATCGGAGCCGAGCGTATTCAGTGCTGGGTGCTTTCCCAGGCTCCGGCTGCTCTCCCTCCGAGTCGGCTGCCAGTCCATCAGCTGTTCAGGGGCCTCGAACAACAGCTGCCAGCAACTGCAAACATCCGGCCTCCATGGAGAGGCACAAAGAGCCAATTGATAGGAACAAACGTCAGGATGAGCAAAAATGCCAGAACAGTTATAAATGAATTCTTTGAATTTTAATAGTCTTAATGGAATGAGAGAGAGAGCAAAAAAGGAAGGGAAAGAAAATAAAGGAAGTTGATGTTAAGATAAGTGAGATTGTGATATATTGATATTTTGTTCCTGGTTTCCCCAAGATGATTACAGTAATTTTTACTAAAGTTGTCCTGGATTTAATCCTTTCTGACCTTCATTTCCTATGTATTTACTCTCACAAGTAAGTTACTGCAACATTCCTAGAAACTGTTAAACCAAAAATCATTTGGCTCTAACAGTGGGCTGATTTGTTTCCTTGTCAAAGGATAGATAAACCAGTTACTCTGCCTCCAAAGCATCAGCGATAGACTAGATGGATGTGTTGGTCTTTTATGACTATGAACTGATACCCCTGCCAAACTGACTCTCTTGTTGAACTGCAATTAGTAATTTTTAAAATATCTTTGTGATAGGTTAGGCATTTAAGCAAATGAGCACTGCTTTGTTGGGAGATGTCTCTCCTGACTGAGTTAACAGTGCCAGATCAGATAGAATTTCTTAGTAAAACACTACTGCAGTCAATCTCCTGTTTTAAAAATGAACTTGTAAAAATACACGTTAGAAAAAATAAAAATGTTAGTTTCATGCTGCAAGATATGACTAAGGAGCTGCTCTGTGGCTCACGATCAGTTATTGTGACAAACTTCAGCTAATGCAGCATTTCAAAATAGGTCACTATAAGCCTGGAGTTCCTGAATGGAGTATGTTCATACAGAGGAAAGCCATATTTGAATGGTTTCATTAGGAACTCTAGTGAATAAACCCAAGACAATTTGGATGATAAAGTTTTCTCCAGTGTCTGTGAACTCAGATACAGGAACAACAGCATCAGCTTGTAATGGAATGTCATCCTTAACTCTCAATTTCCTGGCAGTCATTCATCTGAGTCACAACTTTTTAACAGTGTTCAGTTTTTTGATTCCCCATACATGTGAATCTCCTAACTTGGTTTCATTTGGTTTTGGTTTTTTGTTTGCTTGCTGGTTGTTTGTTTGTGCTTTTGGGGTTTTTTTGTGTTTCGGGGATTTTTTTTGGGTTTTTTTGATGCCTGTTTTAGTAATGGTTTCTCTGTATTATTTCTCTGTAGAAAAGAACATGTTCCACCATGATTTAAAAAATACATTCCTTTTCAGGTTTGAAACAGTCTTGTCTTCATTAATAGGAAAGCCCAACTAACATCTCTTTAGCTGCACATGGCTCTTGGCCAGTAACTTAATGTTTGGTTGCTTTGGATCTGGAGACAAGAAGGAGAAGTACACAGGGTTAATAATTCCAGCAGGAAGCAAAGCCCAGCTTTAGGCAAGTTGCATACATAAGAGCAGAAAGGCACTGGAAAAGCACATGCAGGCCAAGACTGATGTGGGACTAGATAATCTAATACTGAAAAAACTTTTCCACCCTGCCTCTCTGTACAGAGGTATCGCAGAACCACCCGAAGGTAACTTCAGATGCTAATATTTGGTGGATACCTGGGAATAGACTTTATTGTCCCCTTTTTCAACAGTGTATTTGAAAGCTCCTAGTCATAGAGTCACATTAACACTTATGCTGTCTGTTTTTCAAAGTAGTGGATATCCATGGCTTACTAATTACAGTAAATCAGGCCATCTTTAATCAAACTTTCTTCTTCCTGTTAACAGGAAATATTCTAAATTTGTATCTGTGCCTTTAATTGAGTTTTATTTGTTATGAAGAAAAAAAATCAAGATTTGTTTTTAGGGTTTTTTTACATTAGAAAATATTTTATTAGAAAATAATATTTTGGTCAGAACTTCACTGATTATTTTTGCTGTTTAACTAAAATGAAGGTCTGAGAATGAGACTGGCTACTCTTATACAAGCAAACCTCCCAGTGAAATTGTAGGCACTATTGCTCACTTGATTTTGGGTACCCATATGATAGAATTTTTCCTCTGAGTAGCTACTTTAACTCCTTTCTATTCAATAGAAGGAAATCGTCCCCTTTATGGTTCTTCAAAGTTATTGAACTTAGCTTAGGTAGCTAACATGTAATAAGATGGATTGTTACTCAAACCCCTTTTCATTGCCTGTAAAACACCCCTAGGTGAATAGCTAAGATGGATCCATTTACATTATAGGGACATCAGTTCTACCCTCAGTGTCAATAAGATCTTTAGTGGTGAAAAGTGGTCCTGGAAGAGAACATAGCTGGCACAGTCATCTAATTATATTGATCACAAAACCTTGACAGTAGTTGGTTGCAATTTTTCCTAGGATGGGAATTTTACACTGTGAAGCCAGTGGGAACTCTAGGAATTCAGCCTCCCAAGAGATTAGGTGCAAAGAAAACAGCACTGTTCATTGAGACAGGTCCCTGCTTGTCTGTTTCTCCCTTTTCTCGCCACATTCTAATTCTTGTCATTAAAGTTAGGGCATTTTGTCCAAGGACCCTTTAATGCAGCAGGTATAAGATCTTTGAAGCAGGAAATGAAACTTCAAGAATCACTTCTGCCAGGGAGTGCGGCTATATTATCTACTGGGCAATGCATAGGCTCTCCTGTGTGGCAGTGGATCAGGCAGGTGCCTCCATGAGAAATGGAGAAATAGCTTGGACAGATTTTCCTTCCCTGGATAGTGAGGCTGAAGAAGATGGAGGCAGCATGCTGGAGGGGAATTCCCTATCTGCCATGTTCTAACCCTGTCAATCATAGACTCAGTTCCACCTCTGTTATTTTAATATTCATTGTATTGTTTTACTATTCAACAGTTGCCAGAAACTTCTGCTGTTCTGTAATGTTCATAGGTTAATGCAAATATGTTCCACCCTTGCCCAAGACTCATTGGAAAGCTGTCACCCCATGTCAATTCATGATTTGTTAAGAACCTTGGACCCACCTTATCACCACCCCCTTCACCTTGTCTATAAAAGTCTGTCTATAAAGACCCCATTGGGGTCTCTCTGGTAGCAAATATCCTGAGGAAAAGAACATCAATAAAAGTCTGGGTAAGCTACCGAGGGTCTATTCTCTCTTCTTTATTTCTACCTACTTCAAACTACCATCAGGGATTTCTGCTCTCACTGCAAGGCACAAGCTAGGTACAGAGATAAGATAAGGCTGCTGATAGTGGTAGCCAAGGAAGCTTATCTGACCAAAGCCATGGATAAGGGCAGGCATTGCAGCACCTAAGGAGCCCTGCCGAACCCCCCAAGAAGCATTACTCCTGTACTTCTCACTGACCTGGTTTTGCACAGTAGCCCAACATTTAGTGCAAGAATCTTCCCACTGCAGTTCCAACTTTACATACAGACTGCTAGTTAGGCACTCTTTTCAGAAGAAGAAATGAATAGCAACAGTTCAGGGCAAACCTGCAGCTGCTCTCCATCAGTTTTTGGAAATGGCAGCCCATGTAATAGCTGTGTGGTTGTGTTGTGTGGCTGGTGCTGTGAGAGTGCTTTAGGTGTGGTCTTTTCCTCTCTTCTCCTTCCATCTTTCCCTCCAACATATGCATCTTGTGAGAGTTAGGCACAGTCTTTGGCTTGATCCAAACAACCTGAAGCATGAGATAAGCACCAAGACCTTGGCTCAGACACAGTGGCAGCATCTCTAAACAAGTACAGTAGCAGAACTTTAGTCATCTGAGTACGTAAATACTCCTGCTTTGAACCCTGTGGTCAGCATCTGTTTAGGCAACTGAGCTAACTGGTGCCCTCAGTCAGTCATGATTTCTCCTTGCATAGCTCACTTGTTTAGTTGTTCTTTTGGATTTCATCCTTAATCATCAAAGCAGTGGAGCTTAGCAACTTTTAGCAAAATCCTTTAATGTTTAGGAAACAGAGCAGTTACTGTGGAGACGTGCATAAATATATCTGGCCTGAAAGCAGAAACATATTTTTCAAATGTAAAGATAAAATGCTGCAGTTTCTTTTAAATCTGGCTTGTTAATTTAGTCTTACCCATTAAATTTTCTAAACCAAGACTTGTGGAATTTGGCAGCTATTCTTCTGTTCTTTGGTAAGTACCTAAACAGGATGTCCTTGCAAATCAAATGAAAAACAGCACTGGAAGATTTCCTCCCTCAGGAATAAGTATTGAGATTGGCAGATGGCTTAAGTAGCAATACTCAGGAATGCACTTTAGCCAGTACTTGAAAATCATTCCAGCAGATATTGCTGAGATAGACTCATGAAGCTCCATCACATATCTTTCTGCATTGAATCAATTTTTAATAGCCCTGATCAAGTGTTTTAATTTATTCTATCCTAATTGTCTCAAAGCAGTCTTACATAAAAGTAAAAATGTGTAAATATCCTAAAGTAATAATATTTTCAAATAATTCTATATCACAGGAATGGCAGGGAAGGTTGTTGATATACCCTAAATATCCATAATTTCTGAAAACTTGGTGTAAGGTCTCAGGCAACTTGCAACTGAGTTCAAATGCATGTGCAGCCCTTCATGTAAGTATCACCTTTAGCATATTGGTGTGTATGGAGAGCGTTTATATGTAATAAGCTGCATAAACCTGGTAGTTTGTATATTTACTTATGCACTTCTGATCCTGTCACTAGAACTGTGCACTTCAAATCTTTGCTTCATAACAACTCAAGCAGTTAGATTCTGTGAGCAGTGTCCAGTGGCAAACAAGCAAAACAAACAATGACAATCTGCCAGAAATAATATTTGCTCCTGCTCCAGATTCTTCCTGCATTAGCTATATAATGGGAAAGTTAAAGAAACCTAGTATCTACCGGCCCTCTAGTGGTAAAACGAGAGCTTTTGGGAACGGGTGCCTTCAGATTCCGGAAGAAAATACACTGTTTCCTAATTGTGTAAATAAAAAAAAAAAAAAGAAACTGATAAAAACTCACCAAAACTGTGTGGTTTTGGTGGTTTTGTACATATTAGGTCAGAATGTATGTAGAGATAGGTGGATGGATTAAAGATAATTTAAGCAATTTTTAGACACTCCTGGCCTGGATCTTAACTGGTTTGAGAGTCAACACATTCCATTGTGCAGTACTAACATATCTGATGACAGTATTGCCATTGTTTTAATAATAAATAAGGCCTGGACTTCCTTAGTTGAAGCATAAAACAAAGGAAAATGACAGTGCTGAACAATCTAATACTAAGAAAAAGAATTATCTTAACTAACTGTCTTTAGTAGACATATATAAGAAAAGAGATGCATATCTGTGTCTTTCCAGCAAGGAGAGAGGAGACGACAAAGGGTTTGGAATTGTCAGCCATGATCTTGCCATATGTCTTTTGGCTGTGTGACAAACTTTCAGGGTAGGCAGAGAGGCAGGATCTTTCTCTTTGCCTCCACACTTCTTTAGAGGAAGGGGATACTCTTTTTAGTCACCTGTGGTGCACTTTTGCTGTTGTAAACTTCATATTGTTGTAGGGGTCCTTTTCTCCTTTTTTGTGGAGCTCTAGCTGCAATGAGATGAGATGCACTGCCATGCATACTGAAGTGCCTCCCTGTTGTAAATGAGACTCTCTGCATTGCTGTATCACCTGTTCCATGCCATCTGGAAACTGTGAAGTGAAATAAAACAGCATGCACAGGTGCTACATTTTGCTATTTAACTGCTACCATACAGCAGAACATATATGGGAGAGAACAGTGATTTTTAAATGTTACAAAGAGAGTTTAAGGGGTAAATTAGATAGTAGTGTGAATGCAGTTACCATCAGGAAGCACTAATGGTAGGTTCGGTGTTACGTCAGTGCTAGGACTTCCCTTTTCTAAGAGTGAAAAAGGGTTATATCCCTATTCAGTAATCTCACATGGAACACAAGCTGGCTTCCATTTTAAGCAGACATGGAATTTTGACTCTCTAAATAGTAAGATATAGGCTGTACTTACTCTTATGTAGTGCTTTTAATCTTAGATTTCCCATTTAATATATGAAATTGTACTCTTAGTAAAACTGCGTGAAAATATATTAGAAAATGTTAAATGTGGTGGACTATATTTTGATCATGAACACAATAGCGTAGTCACAGTATTTAATTTTATAGTATATACACACAAAAAAAGTAAACCTGTAATTTTTTATATAACTAACTAGAAGGAACCCAAACGGACTCTGCAAAGAAGAAAATATCTCCATAAAATTGCTCTTGTAGCCTGGGTTTGCTGTACAATGATAAAAATGTGCTTTCTATTTTTTTCTTAAATGAAAATTACCTTGGCCTCAGAGATCTGCATGTAATGAGAATTTTTCTTTGATTAAAAAAAAAAAGTAAAAACTGCTTATTTTAGTCAAAGTTGAAAAGTTATGGTTATACCCTCTATAAGGATGTATATCAGTTCATAGGTGAAATAGATAAAAGAATAGATGAAAGGCATTAAAAATATGTCATCAGTAGTTCTAAAGGTCAAAATCATCTGCGAAACAATTATAATAGGGAAAAAAGTCTGCATTTTATATGTTAGAACCTCTTCTGACTGGTTCTGTGACTTTCTGTTATTTTTAATCCATTTTTTCCATGGTTTCCTTCTTGAAGTTTCTAACAATGGAGGGTAACAGAAAAAATGTGTGTAAGTTTTAGAATGCTGAGGTATAGTTGAAGTTTTTTGCTGTCACCAGTCTTTTTCTTCCCAGTTTTAAGCTTATTAGAAACTTGCAAGAAAATTGTCATTCCTATCCCACTCTAATTAAAATTTTCAGAAATGCATTCCCAACAGCAATTCAATAAGGAAAAAATCTGAGCCACAGTGTTGTGATAAAGGTGAAAAAATGTTATTAAGTTTTAAAACCTTTTTCTCAAAAGAGAAGAAAAATAAGGAGAAGATACCTTTTGAGGAGCATATTTCTGTACAAGGACAATACTTTCACTTGCTGGAGTATTTAGCTGAGAACAGGATGGTTAGCTATAAACTGCTGAATTTTTAAACATGAAGTAGTTGTGTGTGTTTTCCAAAGGAAGCTCAGGTTTATTTTAACTATAAAATCAATTTAACTGTAAGAAAAGAAGCTCTTAATACCATTTACTTTTACTATTTTCCTGGTCAAGAATATCCTCACTGCTCTGACATCAGGGTGAGCAGCATGTGGGATTGGAAAGGAAATCAGCTTGTTTTTGCAGAGGGATATTTGTGGGTGTAGACTAAAATCCTTAGGGAATGCCAGCTGATTTACCACCACTGGAAACAATAGATTCTCTCTCCTCAGCCACATTACACCACAGGCTCAAGCTCTTTTATTTCTTGTGCTCCACAAGAGATCTTTTACAGTACTATTTGTGATTTTTATGACTGCAATATGTATAATGACCTTTCTTTATGGTTCTGTGTCATAAAAGAAAGATCAAGTTGACATGAATTTATAGTGACCACTATGTGTGAATGAAAGTGTTTTGAAAGTGTTGGAGTAGTATAACAGAAGTATAGAATATTACATCCATAGACATCTTACATCTTTTTTGATATGTGTTGTAAATTCCTGTTAGCAGTTTCTAACATTAGGAAAATCCTGTTAGCAGCTTAGCATTAATAGTATGGCATGGATTTTCTTCGAGATAAGCTGATTATATTTCTCCATTAAATTTGTCTCCACCACAGTTCTTAAGGTCACTAGTCACAAAGTAATAGTACTTCTTATTTAAACAGAAAATACATTTTATATCACAATTAAAAATATTTTATCAAAATTTTGTCAAGTGTTAACTCAAGGAAAGTTCAATTAAGTTTTAAAGTAAAAAGTGAATGGATTTCAGAGGTGCAGAGTTTGGATCAGAACAGATTGATGTTAGTCAGTTTCACAGCTATCAAAAATGCTTGGTTTAATTAAGCAATGGAAGATTGGCAAACCTTGTGACAAGTGATTGGTGTGAAAAGTCACTGTATTCTACCTCCTTTGAAGTTACAAATAACTTACAAACAATTCAGCACTTCTTTTTCCAGTATCTTTCAGAACTGAAATGACAAAAGTCTACAAAAGGAATTTAAATTGGTTTAGATGATAATACCTATCAAGTTTAGTGTAGAAAGCTCATGTAATTTATGAAATTTAACAGACAGAAAAAATTATAAAAGCCCTGGTTCTCATGTAATTAGTACTTCATCCCAACCTTGACTATCTGAATCATTCCATTAAATTTATGTTACAAGTGAGGCTACTGGGCCTTTTTGCATGCTTATGGTCAAGTTCTTGCTCAAAAACCTTACAAGATCAATATTAGTCAAAGCCTTTGTCATTATTACTCATTTGTGACTGACTTAAAGAAATTGTCAATCAATTAATCTTCAAAGCTTCTATTTCTCAAAATTTGGAGCATTTCTGCCTTAGTTTAGCTTGTAAGATTTAAATGTTTCAATCTGACTTGATCATAACATGTTTCCTTATAGTCAGTGGAGAAGAAAAGGGAGATGACCTGAACTGAGATTTTAGATTGGAAGATGAGACAAACTGTGCTCTGGAAGATTTCATGTTCCTCAGCTGATGGTATATTGAGCACAAGGAAATTTTAATACATGTTGATGATCAGTATTAGACATTTAAAGCTACGTGAGGTGAGTCCCCTCTCAGGAGCCTGGAGTTTTAGTGTTTTTTTACCTACTGGTGAAAAACATTATATCCTTGCCTGTCTCTAGTTCTAATTTTGCAAGTAAAGGGATCATACCTCAACAAAGAATGCTAAGTCATTGAGGCATCTGTAGTAAGGAATTTTATAAAATATAGTATATTTACCTTATGAAAAAGGTTTCCTTTTACTACTTCCTTAATGTATTTTTTTCCAGTTGAAAAACATGCCCTCATTTATGTACGCTCGACATATATATACACATACACACACATAAAAAATTACACTTACACGCAATCCTCAAGTCATGAGCATTTTTGTGCTAAGTTACTTTTGCCTGCTAAAATGTTACACTAACTTTATATTAACGTTGAAGTGTTTGCTTAATTAAACAATAAAAATGCACAATAATTCATATTTTGATTTAGCCTAGTGTTTTGTTGCCAGTACTACTTTCCAATTAAAACAGAAAGTACTCTGAGCTCATTTGAAATTACTTTCTGTCTTTTGGAATTTCATCAATGTTCATGCCTGCCAACATAGCAAAATAGCTTATGATGGATAGAATAATGACTAAATTGCCACAGAGCAGTGTAGTGTTTAATGGTGAAGGCCACATCTTTGCTGTTAAGATAGCTCCAGTCCATGGAGTCCCTCTACGGTTCAGCAAACAAAACCAAAACTGGTTCACAAAATCAAAACAAGCAGTCATTGGAATTGAAGCCTCACTGCAAAGCACTGAAACACAGAGGAAATTTTGTTAAATGAAGCTCATGATTTCAGTGAATTCTGGATGAAACTCACAGTAAGGTGAAAACAAGTAGAAATGTATGAATTGACAGGTTTTTGTATTGTGAGACCCAAAATGACGATTGCATGAGCAATTTAAACAACTTCCTACTATCACATCTACTAAATGTGTGTCAACATTCTTCACCAACAAAAGGCATTTTAGACTTCCACAATAAACCAGGAACCCAGATGAGGACAGGTGTGCAAAAGGTTTTTCAGTAACAGAATGCATCTCTCTGCTTTCCGAAATAGACATGTGGCATAAAAGTTACTGAGATGAAACTCTGCAGCATGGAAAGACTTTGGGTTTGTATTGATGTGTTAATTCTTCTGCATTTGATTCTGGTGTTTGTAATTATTTTACAAACTATTCTCTATAAGATAACAGAACCACATCTGTTATACAATAAACTGCATTTAAAAACACTTTTGTTATTAATCTTTTGATGTCTTATCATTTCACTGAACACCAGAAGTAGAAAAAGTACAGAAAATCAATTGACTAACCAGTGATATGGAATGACTTTCATGAAGACTCCGTAGACAGACAAGGAATTTTCAGCAAGAGATAAATATGAGTGATATGCAACAGAGGTCTTTAAAATCCAAAAGGGTCTCACACAAGATCATCTGTGATTGTCAAACTGAAGCATAGGACAGGAGTTCAAAATGATCCTGATTTGTAAGTGAAATTGACTGAGAAGAAAATTAAATGGATATTTAAAAAGGGCCATTGTAAAGTAAGAATAATCACAGAAAATCACAGAATCATTTAAACTGGAGAAATGCAAGATGAGAAAAACTATTTTGCAGCAGTTCTTAAGAAAAGACTCTGAGATTACTGGGAACCAGAATTTCACTCTGCCGTATTTTTATGAAGAAAACAATCATATAGAGATGTTTAAACAGAAATTAAGGTTGCAAAACATGTAAATTATTCATCTTATCAACAGAGCAACATTAAAATATTAGCTGCAATTCAAGTTTGAATACTTCAGGGTCATAATATGTCGCCTAAATTAGAAGTCTTAATAAAAACAAGGAAATCATTGACAAGTATGGAAAATGAGAATATGAGAAAAGAATGAAAGTTGTGGTGCTTCTTAGCTTAAAGAAAAAATTATTTAGAAAGCTCATGATAACACCCATCAAATATATAAAAGTGTTTTCCAAAAACGAAAAGAACAATCTGTTTTTCATAGTTGTGGAGATAGGAGCAGTAGTAAATTACTATTGCTTGGTTGAAGCTCTTTCTTAATTAATTGAACATGTTTGATAAAGGAAAAAAAATTAAAGGTAAGAAGGTAAAGAACAGAACATGTTCAACATATATTGTGTTGTCTGTGTCATTCAAACACTGTCAGAAATAGATATACATGATCATGCTTGCACAAAATTAGACAAGGTGATTTTTAAAATAATGGCATTGTTATTAGATGATTCTTATAAGAATCTAGGGACGTTCAGTAATGTGTAAAATAAAAAAAAAAAGAAATGGAGCTCAGATCCATGGGATAACATTGAATCCAAAAGAATGAATAGCTTGACAAAGAGACTAAACAGATTTGCCTATGATAGTAAGTAAGTAGAACAAGCAGTGGTCTAATGCTGTAATGTTTACATAGGATTGCTACATACCTCAAAAATACACAGGAAAGATTATTTTGAGGCAAGCTTTTAGGTTTACAGATTTTTACATATGCTTTTAAAATATTTTAACGTGGAGATACCTTACAGAAAAATGTCTTAGACTCCTTACTGTTCATCCTGGTGCTTTTTACCTTTCTTTTTGGTAAAATGTGACATTAGAGAGACTATAAACAGTGCTCTGCAGAAGATCACTTGATGTTTCAGGCATAAATTATTTATCTTAGTTGATGCAGAAAGTTCCATTTAGCTTCCTCTTCTGGAATGGGTAAAATGTAAAGAACACAGATGAAGATCTCAGAGAAATAGCTATTCCTTCAGTTTTTGTTTGAGGTACACACATTTTATTCCTTGAGGGAGGAAAGAGGAAGAAAAAGGAATGAAAATTATAACAGCATATCTCTTCAGCAGATGGTTCAAAGGGATATTGTCCTTCCAAAGCAACTGAAAGAATAATTCTCTGTCAGCAAGGGAATTTGGAGATAATGCAGTTGGAAAGGCCTCTCATCGCAGAGGAAGTAGAGGCCTGGGAAAGTTGGCAGAAAGAAAACAAGTAATATCAGCAAATTGAATTGGAGGGTGCAGTTACTGGGCAAATAAGAAAAACATGAGTTTATTAACTAATTTTTCTTGTAAAAAGAATACTTTAGAAGATTTTTACAAGTAGACTTCTGTAAAACTTTTGTATTCAGAAATAATGTTTGAAAAAGATCAGAAAAAATCTGATTGAATATAGGAATTTTTAAAGTAAATATGAAATTCTCGTGAGAAGGTGGTCTGTTAATACTTTTGGAAATATTTATTAACAAGAGGAAAGCTTGAAACAGGGTGTGAAAATTGTTAGATAGAAATGGAAATTCAAAAAATGGATGCTTCTGAGGTGGTTGTGATACTTCAAGAACAGGGTGTATAGAAAAATTTAAAGAAAAATATTCACAATGTTCATAAACTTGAGACCCAAGCCATGTTTACTATGCTTCCAAGTGCAGCAACTGAACCTAGTTCATCTTTGCAAGTATGTACTCTGAAAAGCAGGATCAGTTCTGTGTTTCCTTCAGTAGCTCAGTCTGAATGTAATAAAAACCGATTGTTTAGATTAAAGGCACTTCCAATTAATGTAAATAGTTATAAGAGAAGACACACCTTTCCTGTATTAGTGTTTATGTACATATTATTGTCTGAGCTCTTAACCCAGGGTGGTACTGTAAGACCTCAAGGTGACAGCACTTTCCAGAGTACTTAGAGCCCTGTCAGGAAATAAAAACACATGGAATTTCTGTATGGGTGGATGAGGATGGGCTCCTGCTTCTCAAGGCTGCATTTGAAATGTCAGGACAGAGCCTGTTTATTCTGGATGCCACTGAGCGACATTAATGTGGCACAATGCCACAACAAATATAGCTCATATTGCTGCCATTCAGTCAGACATATCTGATCTTTGCTAGGAGCCAGGCTGACTTAGAAATAGCGCCAGGCAAAAATAGCTACGCACTTTGTTGAGTGCAGTTGCCAGTCATTAGTCCAGGTTGCAAAACAAGGAAAAGGCACCATGTCTTTTAAATCGCCCAACACTCTGTGTAAACATCAGGCTGTTCACCAGCTAAACAGCATTATGCTTATTATCCACCCCAACAAATACATGCTAATAAACTATTCATTTAACTTCATATGTGTATAATGTATAATATAATTTTATATATGTGAAAATGTATGCGTGTGTAGATATATATTCAGAGACACATCAGCAGATAAATCTCATCCTAAAATAAGTGTTTCAGTGCAATCACATGAATGCCTTTCTGTGATTCCTGAAGAATCATAGGGCTGTAGGGCTACCCACATAGCATGAAGTAAATGTATCTTACACCACAATTACAAGTTTTGAGTTTACTTCAACATAGAGAACTACATTGTTTTTCTACCAATTATTTCTGAATTTACAAACACTTTGGTGTTTGCATATGAAAGAGGGAGTTGCTTTGCAATACTCAGTTTCCGTATTGATACTTTCTGAATTCTTTATCTCCATCTTTATTGGACAGGGGCAGGCGGAGAAATTGTCACCAAGACTGATGTACTTAATGTTGTCCTTTCATCAGTCTTTAACAGATATACCAGTGTTCCTCAGGACAACCGGTGCCCTGAGCTGGTAGACAAGGGCAGGAAGCAGAATAGGACCCCCTTCCAGGAGAAAGTAGTTAGTGATCTGCTGTGCCACTTAGACACCCATAAGTCTATGGGGCTGGATGGGATTCACTTGAGGGTGCTGAGGGAGCTGTCAGAAGAGCTCATCAAGTCACTCTCCATCATTTATCATCAGTCATGGCTGACTGGGGACGTCCCAGATGACTAGAGATTGGCCAGTGGGATGTCATCCATAAGAAAAGCTGGAAGGAGGATCCAGGCAGCTACAAGCAAGATTACGGACCAGTTCATCTCGAGTGCGATCACACAGCACATACAGGACAAGCAAAAGATCAGGACCAGTCAGCATGGGTTTAGGAAGGCCTGGTCTTCTGACCAAGCTGACCTCTTTTTATTAACTAGGTGACCCACCTAGTGGGTAAGGGAAAGGCTGTTGATGTTGGCTAGCTAGACTACAGCAAAATCTTTGACACTATCTCCCACGGCATTTTCTGGGAAAAGGTGGCAGCCGATAGCTTGGATAGGTACACTCTTCACTGGGTTAAGAACTGGCTGATGTCTGGGCCCACAGAGTGGTGGTGAATGGTGCCACAACCGGTTGGCAGTCAGTCACTAGTGGTGTTCCACAAGGCTCGGTATTAGGCACAGTCCTGTTTAATATCTCTACTGATGATCTGGAGGAGGGGATTTGGTGCTCCCTCAGTAAATTCACAGATGACTAAAGCTGGGTGGGAGTCTGGAGCTGCTGAAATGTAGGAAGGCTCTACAGAGAGATCTGGACAGGCTGGATCGATGGGCTGAGGCCAACATATGAGATTCAGCAAAACCAAGTGCTGGGTCCTGCACTTGGGTCACAGAAACCTCATGCAGCATTACGGGCTTGGGGAAAGAGTGGATGGAAAGCTGCCTGGTGGAAACGGACCTGGGGGTGCTGGTCAACAGCCAAGATATGAACCAGTGTGTGCCCTGGTGGCCAAAAAGTCCAATGGCATTCTGGCCTGTATCAGAAATAGTGTGGCCAGCAGGACGAGGGAGGTGATTGCCCTCCTGTAATTGTCACTGGTGAGGCTGCAAGTTAAATTCTGTGTTCAGCCCTTGGTCCCTCAATTCAGGAAATGTACTGGAGTGCATCCAGGGAAGGGCAATGGAGCTGGTGAACGTCCTGGAGCACAAGTCCTGTGAGGAGCAGCTGAGGCAGCTGGGGTTGCTTAGCCTGAAGAAGAGGCAGCTCAGGTGAGACCTTATCACTCTCTTCAATTACCTGAAAGGAGGGGGTAGCCAGCTATGGGTCAGTTTCTTCTCCCAGGCAAACAGTGACAGGACAAGAGGACATAACCTTAAGCTGCATTAGGGGAGGTTCTGACTAGACATTAGGAAGAATTTTTCGTAGAAAGGATTGTGAAGCATTGGAATGGGCTGCCCAGGAGGTGATGGAGTCACCATTCCTGAAGGTGTTTAATAAAAGTCTGGATGTGGTGCTTAGTGCCAGGGTCTAGTTAACATGGTGTTGTTCAGTCAAAGGTTGGACTCAGTGATCTCAGGGGTCTTTTCCAACCTCATTGATTCTGTGATTCTGTGCGCGGCTCATAAACAATTGATACAGAAAGGCTATCTATCTATCACTTCAGAGACAGACAAGAGGTAGAGCGACTATACAGAGATTTTTAGTCTGATCAATATCTGTTGCTCAGCAGATGCTCACACATCATGCCAGCATTAGTAAGTACTGCAGCACAACTCACACTGCAGGACCCAGTTGATGTTGAGAGCTGGTACGTCAACACAATATGCTTTTTAGGACATTTCACAATATCTAAGGTGCTCCCATGGGCTGAACATCCATTACCAGTTTTGAGAAATTAAATTTCTTCCTTGCACACATCTTGCATTTTACTTTGCATTTTACAAATCCATTTAGCACTCAACTCTTTCAGACTACATTGTGAGGAGGGTGGCTCCACAATGATCAGGAGATTTGGTTTCAAAAGTGCATTCCTCATCTGACCTAAAACTCAATTATAGTTACACCCAGTGTATTTTGCACCAACAGGGATAGGCCTCTTGGCATACACATTGTGGAATTTGAGTATTAGACTGTTTAAAACTAGCTAAAATTGAACCCCTACAAGATTGAAGCTCTGGCCAATTGTGTGAAAGGGATGTGTTTGTCTCTGTTAATGCTCTAAGAATGGCTATAAAATTAAATTGAAATGTCAGGAAGACAAACATGAGGGTTTACATGACTATTGTGCATAGATGCTTCAACTACTTAAGTGCACAAGACAGTGTGTCTGTTTATGCCATCAATCTCCAGTCCCAAGTAAATAAGATGGAAAGGAAAGGAAAGGAAAGGAAAGGAAAGGAAAGGAAAGGAAAGGAAAATAAAGGAAAGGAAAGGAAAGGAAAGGAAAGGAAAGGAAAGGAAAGGAAAATAATTAGATTTGATCTTTAGAAGTGAGGATATAATCAATGACTTGCAGCTCTGCCCCAATTTCTTCAAGTAACTTTTAAATTTCTATTTATACTTCTTTACGTGACTGCTTTTTGGATTTTTTTTCTTTACTTCTATTTCTTTTCTACATTAATGCTTGATAGCTGCTCATGCGTGCATACTTTATTTTACTTTTGCACAAGGGAACCAACAATGACTTTCTGTGCATAAAAGAAGTGCTGTACAGGTGGTTGTAGGTGTCTGCTTCTTCCTGCAACAACTTTTTTTCTTAAATATCTGTGGGGATAGTGAAAGAAGAACAGGAATTAAGGCAGGACAGTTATAAACAGAACTGTAAACCTCCTCCATATGGTTGTGAACAGGTTACCCTAGACTTGGCCTTGAACAGTCCAAACCCCTGCAGGGCAAAGGGAGTGCAATGGCCTGCTATTAGAGGGCTGTGTTTTCTAACACCTGGGCAATGAATGGAGTTTCCAGCTAGTAATTAGACACCTCTTGCAGGCAGCAGAAGAGTCCCTTTTTGTACATTGTTTTCAAAGATGGGGGTGGGGATGAGGCACTTGAAAAGCAGAAAGAAAAAAGCTTCCTGTATGGTGTTTCATGTTAGCTTACACTCCATCAGGAAAAAAACCTGGGATTGAAGTTAGTTCCATATTAAATTTCATAAGGGGACATTCCTGCTGGATTCTAGATTTTTTTTTTAACTCTCTTAAAACTCAGTATCATATTACAGGTATAGAAAATAAATGTGTTTTGCAAGCTAATGGGTAATGAGGCACTTAAGAGAAATCCCTGGACCCCTGCATCTCTCTAGAGTCCAGAGAAGTCAGCATTCATTGACAGCTCCAAGGGGATTTATTTAAGCCTAAAAGAAGTATTTCTTTGGACTTAATTATAGGAAGTGCTTAAGCTGCTGAATTCAAATGCCAAAAGGGATTCATTTAGTCCAAAGAGAATCTTTTCCTGTTCTGAAATCAAATCTCTCGGAACAGTTTGAAACAAGCAAGAAAAAAGGATGAGTGAACATTACCTATTTTTTATTGTGCTCATGCCTATTTTTGACTGTCAGTTTATCCCTATATTAAAATACCCTGTTATTTGGGAAGTAGCTCTTGTTTACCTCCCTGATATTTTCTGAAACAGGTATGACAAGCACTTTTGGTACAAAAATGAGAAAACATCTCAAAGTTCAAAGAATTTAATAGTTTGAAAAGCAAGAGGTTTATGGCTTCTGTGGGTTTTCCTGTGTATATACAGTCTGTGATTAGCATAGGAGTGATTGATTATTGGTTGTTAATTTACAGCTTTATTTCAGTCTCTCAGACAACTCGTATTAGAATTTGCATGTCAGAAATTCTGACAGAGTGCAGTACCACGGGCTGCACTGAAACTCACTGACAGCAGATAGCTGGTCCTGATCTATTAGCAGACACAAAGTCCCAGTAGGGTGTAATTGCCTAAAGGTTCAGTATTATTTGCAAGCCCCAAAAGATCTGCAATGACAGCCCTTGTATTTGTAGAGAAGCACAGGTGTGCCTGTTTGGGGTAGATATTAATATCTGAGACATGTTTTATGTTCAGTGGAACTATATTAAACTATTATTGATATTTACTTATTTATTTACTTATTTTTCTTGAAGCATTTTATTTGGAAAGTAGGGACTTAATCATGTACTTTTTTTGATTGCCTACCTGACTGTTCTCTCCTGATGGAATAAATAGGGTAAAAAATACTACGTCTCTTGTGGAGGTTGGTGGGCTTATGCCACCGGTATCCCCTCAAATAGATTGATTGAAAAGGCCTTCCCCCTGGATTCCTGGCTTCAGCCATTTCAAATGTACCTGGTTCCCCTATCTGGGCTGGTCTCCCAGCCCCCTTTGCTATCTGATATACCTTAGCCCTGCTACCTGAAACTGCTGTCCTTAACCACGCCCATGAAGTCCCCCCACTGGTTCTGGCATCCCCTCTACACCCCCCTGCCCTCTCTCCATTGGTCCTGTGACCTTTATAACCCTGTGCCAGAGAGCAGAGCTCTCTCTATCCCTGGGATCCCTTAATGGGCGAGAGGCTTCGTGTTTGTTCTCCCATCTGCGCACATGGCTGGCATAAAGCCTCATAGAATTTCCATACAGAGCGCCTTCCTGGATTTACTTCTTTGTCTGCTGCAGCTTCTCTGCCAAAGCTATCTGGCAAAACTGTGTGTAGGTGTTGGCAGCTGCATTGTACCTGGCAGTGTCTCGGAAGAGGTAATGCCTGTGAAGGCAGCAGCATTTTAGACACCCCAGAAACACACACAGGCTGCAACCGTCTCTATTTTTCTCAGCTTATACCATTAGGAGTTATCTATCAGTTTTGACCAATGTTCCCTGTGCTTGCCAAACCTCCTGACCTATACCTCCTTTAATTTCTAAGTCACTTTCTCCCTATCTTCTTAATGGTGTAACAGCTATGGTATTCTGATGATGATAATAAAAAAGGCTTTATATAAATGCTTTGGTGAGGTAAAAGAGGTTCATTTGATTTGTTGTTGTGGTTCCTTGCTGTGGTTTTGAAAATAAAACGAACTCTCTTTTGTCCTTAGGTCCAGACCTGACATACGGACTAATGTATCTGACTCTGAATTCTCTGAAATTCTCTGATTTGTCTAAAATCACTGGTATCACATTGCTCTCAAGGCTGTACTAGGGTAAGCCAGATGGAAACCAATGTCTCACCAATGCATCTGTTAACTGAGCGATTCTGTTCCTTCAGTTCCTCAGGATGTCTAAGACAATTGGCCCTCCAGCACTTCAGTTTCTCTTAAGTTCTGTCACTACAAGGCATGGATTCTGAGACAGGGACAAGAGAAAAATAGGAAGTTTTGACTTTTAGTTAAATGCCAGCTCCTTCAGCCCAGCTAAATATTGACATAGTCACCTTGGAGAGATGAGCACCGTGTTTCAGAAAACAGAAAAGGTACTCTTCACATGGTGTTGCACCACCTCTGTCTCACAGGCTGTTGTAATCTAATTTAACAAATGCGCATATACATTCTGTTCACTTGACTGGAAATCTAAGGGTTTGTGCTGTAATCACAACAAGCATAATGAAGGAACATCTGACATAATGAAGAGCTGCTCCCTTTGTTTACTAACATTTATATCAGCTTAATTAGAGTATAAAATACTCATTGAACAGGCAAGTGTAAATTCAGTACTGATGGGAGCCAAAAAAAAGAAAATCTAGCAAATCCAACTGTATAATCATCTATGAGATCACTGATACATTTTTTCTAGAAATTTTACAGTTAAAGATAACATCCTAACTCACTTGGAATAGTTAAAAAACCCAAACAACTAAGATGACTTAATGATTCCTATGACTTTAATATGTTGTAAAACATTAACAAATCTGTTCTGAAGTATGTTTACAAGATTGCCAGTTCTTTATATTGCATTTATCAACTTTACATGATTTTGTACATCAACTAAGGTTTTTTACCACAGTCTTTTTAGCCATAGAGCTTTGAATCCTGTTAACCTCCTTCATTAATGGTGGTGATTTGTTTTTCTTCTGTCCTGGGGTACCATAATGCAACCACTTTATTCCTTACCTGCCTGCTTAATGCCCACTGCCACTGTACCTTTAAAATGGACCCAAGGGGCGGGGCCTGAGCTGGTGTTGGTTTAACTGAACTGGCACGTGCAAGGCAGCGATAAAAGCAGCTCGGCCCAACGGCCAAGGGGGGGGTCAACGGCTCTCGAAGAGGCGGCAGATCGGCGGCTCTCAACCGAGACTTCATGAGGGGACAGCTCTCTGTCCTGAGCTAGTTTGAAAGAGGTTTTGTTTGTTTTTCCTTTCCCTCCCCCTGGCCTCCCTACCCTCCTTCCCGTCTCTCCAGCCTGGGGAGCCTGCGGGGTGGCCCTGGCAGGCTGGTGGGGTGGCCCCGGCCAGTCCGAGCTGCGAGGAACACCACGCCCGTGAGTGACGAGGCGGAGTCACCAAGATCCACCAGCTCCGCCCACTGTGCCATTGGCTCCTTGCAGGTACCCTTTTCCTGTTTTGTTGTCTTTGTTTCTCCCACTTTCATTTTGTGTTGATGGTTTTTTTCCGTGTTAATAAATAGTCACCTTCTTTCCTCCACTTTCATTTACTGTTGTTAATTTGTTTTAGTGGTGGAGGGAAAAGGGGAAGCCCTTTTCCCTTGGGAGGAGGCTCTCATCCCTGAGCGTTTCCTCCTGAACACCTTTGTCTCCTAAACTGAGACATCTTGTTTGTTGTTAACCTTGACATTCTAACAATGTATTTCTATTAGTTATCCTTTTTTCTCCAACCAGACACATATGTGTGTGGAGGTGTACATGTTTATCCATATTCTCAGTTACATAAAAACATACAGGTGTTTATTCTTTATATTTTAGGGAATTCAATAGATTCTGATGTACAAAAACAAAGCTCCCAAGTAGATGCCAAGTTTCAAACTGGCAGAAACTAATGACGTACTACTGTGGACAATGGTATGAGTTTTCAAGAGATGAAAAGTCCCCATTAAATATCGTCATTTCTTACAGTTATAATATTGAATATTGTATTTGGCATCATAAATATATTTACACTTATTATATATTAAATAATTACATAGAAACCTATTTATTGTAGATCAGTTAAATTAATTAAAATATCAATATGCAATAATTTTGTTACAAACTGAAGCAAAAATTATTGGCTAATAATTTTTCACAGTCAATTTAATTTATTGTTTATAGCATTATTGTTCTTTCTAGATGGGTATAATCATTGGATGCATGTTTTGAAAAGATTGCTCTTCCAGTTTGAATTTCAGGGAAGTTGTGTTCTTTCAAGTTCTGGGGTACATTACTCTGCACATTATAGTAGAAAGACAAATTATGTCAAAAACCATATATTCGAGTTTGATTTTTATTTCTTTTGTTGAATCACAGTATTAAAACTTATTTTGGAAGAAAAAAATTAGAAATCTTTTAAGATTTTTTTTTTCTTTATTTTCTGGATATTGAACTGCTGATGTTACTTGCATACATTCTTGCTCTCCTACTTAAGAACTGGTATTTATTAATATAATCGGGAACTAGCAAAGGAATAATTTCAGTTTACAACACTGGGAGAAGCAGAGGGACAAATAAGGGGAACACCTTGGAAGAATACCACAGCAGCTGCACGTTGTGCAATTGCATTTGTAAAATACATAAAAGGTCACTTGGCTGATCTTCAGTGCTTGTTGTAAAATACAGTATGTCCTGTTTCAGGAACTGGGCCCAGATGTACATCTTAAGCAGAATTTGACCTTGTTAGTTCAAGGAAGCTGGAACAAAGCCTTTACAGAATTCAAGTTTAAAATTCAGCTTAGCATGCAGATTCTAGTTTAAGCAGTTAGCTACTTACAAATCTACAGTTCTAATTATACCAATCTCAGATGGATCAGAAAAGATATTCTAAGTAGTATTCTAGCAGTACTCTAACCAAATGATGTGAATGAAAAACTAACAAAAATTTTCAAATCCTTCAATTTGTTACATAGGACACAAAACAACACAGCTGTTAATATTCCTAAAATACGATCATAAATTGAATCTCTACTTTCACTTTTCTCTAGTAAGAGTAAGGTTTGTCTAATTAATTGAAATATAATTATTTAACGCCAAAACTTTGCAATCCACTCACAGATTTAATGTCTGTAAACATGCTGATTTGCAAAAGATAAAGGATAAACATCTAAATCCTGTTTCTAGAGAGAATTTTAATGAATTTTATATTTAATTGTAAACTTGAAAAGTGTGAGTGAAGGTACCAACAAAACAAGAAGTCATAATTTTACTTTCAGTAACATAGAAAGGCACTCTCCCTCTTTTAGAGCAGAAAACCGGGTCAGGGCCCAGTATTAAAACACAATGTAACAAATAATTATGTAATCTCATGGTTGTGATGCAGACAAATATTGTCAACCTCTCCAACTGCTTTAATTTCAGGCTTATTTAAATAAACTGTCTGATATCCAACCCTTCCTCTCCAGTACTCAGTTTAATTCAAATTGTGAATATATAAACTCTATACACTTTAGTGTTTCAGGAGGGAAGTACTGTTTAAACCTGGTGTTTTAGAAACTCAGCATGTCAGTGATTATTTTATGTCAGAAAGCAATAAAGTAATAAAGATTCTCAGCACATTTTAGATACATTGAAATGATTTTAAAAATTGCCCACTGTCTTTAACATCAGGATTTTATCCCATGTTACTTTTGTCTCATAACTTTATAGGTATTTTGAACAGTATTAATTGCACTGTGGAATCCGCTTGCATCTTACAGAAATCCTGAGTTGCAAAAGGGTAAATTGTCAATGTGACAAGTCATAAAACTAAATTTGAATAGTACTTATCATTCCAGATCAAACTTTTCTGAGAAATCTGCATATTCAGAACTGCTTGTACTGACATCACAGTGAGAACTCTGGCCAGTGTCTTCAGTCTTTTTCCTTTTCACTCCTTAAGTAGGTTTCCAACAAAGATGATTTCAACCATACAATTAAAGTTTACATTGTCAAAGACATTTATTTGGGAAAAGGTACAAAATAGTTTTTCAGACCAGCTTTTCCCACCATTATGAAATCAATCCTTTAAAACTTCCACACTAGTATTTGCTGATTGGACATCCTTACTGCCTTCTGATCCTTGATTTTTTGATTCAAATTGTGCTATACCCTAACCCTGTATAGTACCATTACATAAATTCACATCAAGGTATTCAAGCCTATGTTCAAAGCAGCAGAAACCTGTTTTATCCAGTCCTTTCTCATCTTCACTAATCCTCCAAATAAAAAGATAATGTACAAGGACCTCTTAACATATTTGGAGGAAAAAAAAATGAAAAATTATTGCCAATCTTTTTAAAACTGTTTTATCTAGCTGTATCACGTGGCCTGTGTATATTGTAAACAATTTAATCAGGGATGTTTTTTCTTGGGTTGGGTTGGGTTTTTTGCCTAATTGCTTTAGAGTTCTTACATTTATTTATTCTTATCCAGAGTAATGGCTTCAGGATTTCCCATAAGAAGGCTGAGGCATGAAAGATGATATATCAGGAAATGAAAACCTAAATGTCCCAAAGGAAAATGTGTTTCATTTGGGGATTTAGAGCAGATGTTTACATTTTTGCTGTTTTTGAGGAATAACATATGTCTCTTGCATTGATTTGTTTATCAAATAATGGTATAGAATATTGTTCCTGTAGTTTGTAATGAGAAAACAGAGGTTTAGATAGCAGAAATAAAAAATAAGAACATACATTACAAACCCCAGAATAAAGGAAAAAAAAATTGCTCCTTAAATTTATACCTTTGAGAATTTTTGGGGTTTTTTTGAGAATAGTCCTCATTTAGTAAAAAATCCATTAATATAGTAAAGCCTAGAAAAGAGAAAAACTTCATGACCTTTAGAATGGTATCATGTTGGGATGGAGATTTGCCTTTCTATTGAACAGACAATTGTGGGTCCCTAAAGAGACTCATAAGAGTTACCAGGTCAGCAAGAGTTTCAACCATAAACATAGACTGTGTCTGTGCCAGAAGACCATTGGTTCAAGTTTTTCTCTTGCTGAAATTCTTGTCAAAACACCTAGTGCATCCCAAGCTTATACTATTTTTGAGGAACATTTCCATGTCCTTTGTGAGAACAGCAAATATCACCAAACCAAGTGACAAAAGTGCTGTAAAATGTAATCTTTTTCTCTTTTATTACTTATGAATACCGAGTGAGAAACTGCTCTGAAAACGTCAAAGTACCCTTTATGCTCCACAGGTGTCAAACACTTTCTTCCCTTCCCTAGAGGAAATTAAGATTTATGTGTTTGGAGTACCCTATAGGTTTGGTTTGTTTGGTTCTTTCTTTGGGTTTTCCTCCCCCTGTTTGGTCAAGAGAAAGCATAGTGGCTCCTGAAAAGCAAACACACAACTATTTTGTAGATTTATCCCAAGTATTTATCCCATTTTTCTGTCATTCATAACTAAGGGACCACCAGGAAGCTCAGCGCAACCTCTTGGCCTTCATTAACCACATTGGAGGTTATCGTTCCTGAAAAGTCTTTCCTTCTTGTCTTATTCTGTGTCACTTCATGGGTTAAGTGCCTTAGAAAACGAGATATTTTAAAGAAGTAGATTATCCATTCATGACTGCTTGTGTGCTTTCCCCCCCACTTCTGTTCCTTTCTTTTTCTTTTCAATGTAAGAGAGAAAAGAACAAAGACATTTGAAGGAAAGTCAAGCTAATCAGGTTGAATCTCTTCACCTCAGATATGCAGGAGTTAAATTCTACAGTTCAGGCTCTGAAGCTGTTCAATAAATTGAGAAGTGTATGTTGAGGGGAAAAGATGGGGGGAAGCCAAGGAGAACATTCTTTTATGGTGTTTTGTAGCCTCTGGGAAAGGAAAGCATTGCTGTTTCAGAAGAGTCAGATTAGTGCTCTCCTTCAGGCACCTCATCTGGAGAAACTTTTCCATGGCTGCCTATAATCACTGTCATCTGGAAAAGAAGGGAAATGCTGTTTTTGTAATGAACTATATGATTAATTTGGAGCTGTCCAGCAGGGTGTGGGCTCATTGACAGTTTTTCATTCTCATACAGCCACTCTTCCTTCAGTAATAAACCTATTGAGATGACATGGAAAGGGAGTTCTTAGTGCTGTGTGGTTTATGTAAAACATGAATGTGATATCAATGATAAGATTGCTTGAACAGTGAAAACAGAGGAAAGGACATGAGCATTTGTTTCTAAGAGTTTTCAGATCACTGTACTTTTGTGCTTTAGGCAGGGAAAGAGATCCACTGATTTAATCATGACAAATAATTTATTGTAAAGATAAGAATGTGCTGGGATTTGATTTTGTTCTTAATGCTATTTAGCTATTATCTTTAAGAACAACATAGAGACCCTGTTGCCTTAATTTTCCTCAAATCTCTAATGCTTTACACACAGTTAATTCTACTTTTCATCACCAGCCTAGTGAGAGAGGGGAACAGTTCAAATAGATTTTTTATTTAATCCAGTCACAATCATATTGTTTTGCCCTTGCACACAGAGAATTATATCTTATTCTACAGTTCCCCAAGTGCAACAGATCATAAATAGTGTAAGTACAATTCAGCAAAGTTTTGTACTGTAACATAGCTACAGGTTTGAAACCTCTCTTTTGAAAATAAATAGGATCATGTCCTTTGTATAAAGGACCACTGCAACAGGTCTGGGGTTTCTGTAATAGCAGGAGAGAATTATTATTTATACTGGTATAGTGGCACTGTCTTAATTACACCATTTCCCATGTAGTGTTATTCATATAGTGTTATTTAAAAACAATACAATTAATATTCCACAGGCTAGGTGGTTTTGAAAGGGAAGATTAGAGAATATAATGCTATAATGAAAAATAAAACATTTTCATTTTATAGATGACTGAAGAGTCACAGCTTCTGATAGAGCACTGCTGTATAAAATTTCTGGACATTTATTGAATTTGTCACTGTAGAGCAAACAAAACCTCAAAGTTCTTTGAACAATGAAAAGAAATGTATACAGTATATGCTCACTGTATATCATTATCTGGTCCTGCACAGTCATAGATAATGACGCATTTAAAATAAATACATTTTCTAATGAGATTTTATTAATTTAGAGTTTAAATTATATAAGTTTTATGGACAAATTCCAGTTTTTATAAAACTCTTTTCTTCCCACTCTCTCTTCAGAGAAATTCTGAAATTTCTTTTCAGAAAGGTTAATTTATGTGAAAGATAAGTTGAGAGGTAGTAAAATACCTCTCAAAAAAAGTGGAAAAATAAAAGAGTCTGAATATGCAGAGGGCTATGTAGGCACATCCCTGCACCCTCCCAGAGCTCTACTGGCGTTAACACACACACACAACAGGAGGATTAGATACTCAAATGGTGACAAAGCTAATTCTTAACATCTTAGTCTGTAATCCACAACCCAGTTGCACACTTACTCTTGAAGATTGATTCTGAGTTAACTTTTAAGACTGTAGAAGTGTTTATAATTGTATGAAGGATTTTTATAGATGAGGAAAGAAATTTTTGGCCTAAACACAGTTTTCTTATATGGATCAAAATTTCCATAAATGTTCAAATCATAATTATCATATTTTAATGCTCTTATCTAACATGTGGATTCACTTTGTAAATTAAAATAATAAAGGAAAATGTTTATTTTTAGGGAAAAAATAGATAGGTATCACTGAAACTGATCATTTAATGACAGTTATGTAGGTTTTTTTTTTTTTTATTAGAGCTTGCCTGGATGTTTAAATATGTCTGAACTAGCTGACACAAACATAAATTAAGATTTATAGCTTTTAGTCAATTATATGTTTACCCAATTTAGCTCTGACATTTCCATCCAAAACAGATTATAGAAAAATACTTTTACTATTTTCCTAATATTGATGATATCATCAAGAGGTAACATTTTCTGAAGAAAACAAAAGAACAAAAGTTTATTTTCTTAAATGTAATTAACATGACAGTAAATCTTTTCACCTTTTAGGGAAAAGCAGGGAAAAATTATCTAAATATCATGTTTTAAACTGTTTCATCTTTCTAGAGTTAAGAATTTAGGCAGTTTCTTCCATTTGATTTAACTTTTCCCTCATTGGGTCTCCTAACCATTAGCTTGTTGCAATATTAGCTCTAGGTACTCCAAGTAATTTTTCCTAGACACTTTATACCAGTGATACAAACTCAAGAGGTTATAGTCAGGTGCTTTGTCTCATGTATGTTTTTCTTTAAGAATAGGTGATTTATTTTATATTTGAACAATTTATTTTCATCAAGACCTGCAAGGTGGCTGATGGGAGTTGATTCAAAATCTGATAACAGATTCTACAGTAAAAGTAGGGGAAAATTTCTCCCTATCATGATATTGTCTTCCAGGCTTACCACCCCCCTTCAGATGAATGGTATTTCATTCACAAGAACCTAATATAATATCCATAAACAAATTGTACAATAATTATTTTGCAAAAATAATTTGAGAGGGTTGAGGGAAAAATACTTCAGACCTAAAGAAACTGTATTAGCTAATGCCTCATTGTTTTTCATAAAATTTAGGCATCTTTAAGAGGATGTCTGTAAATATTAATCCAAAACCACTAAGGCTTGTGTGTACATATATTTAGGTATTATTTCATATTCTAGCCAGCAAGGCTGACCACTACTTATTCAGAGTACTATCTAAACTTAGTAGTTTCAATTCTATGTAAAGGCTGAAGGATTTGGTCTTTATTGTGCTCTGAATGTCAGTGAGTCAGGACAGAATTATTTTAAACTGAATTGATGATTTCACAAGATACAGGATATTTGGTACTTTAAAACAATTATGTCTATAGGAAAGATCAGTATAAAAAAAAAGGAAATAAAATTAAATTATCATCATAATAGCTCAAGTACTTCTGCATGGGACTGTACTGTGTAGGCTAATTATACCTTAAAAGCTACCTAACACCAGCCTGATGCCTCTTACAACTATACGGCTGTTAATATTGCAATATTTATCTTTTTATATTTATTTCTCATTCTATATTAGAACCAGAATTCACTCCTTTGTTCTCTTATGAGAACCATGTTTAAAAGTGTGTTTGTAACCCTTTTATAATTATTGAATTGAAGACAACTTTTGGAACTAATCTTCGTCATCTCTTTACTGACCTTGAAGAATTTGGAGAATCTGAAACATAAGGAATCTCAAATATTTTAATTACTCCCTCATCTTCTTTCTGCTTAATCTGTAATAAAGCTTTCAGACTAAATAATTTCTCTTCTACCAACCTAAATACCCTAAACCAAACCTTGGTTTACTCTAAGAGTTGTTACAATATTGCTTGTAAGTGTCAGATGACACCTGAGATCTATTTTGTATACTGAGAAAGAAGGAAGATTTTACCTTCTAAAAAAACCCCAAAGTCATTATTATGATAGCTTAAGAGGTTGTCAAGGAGGAGCTGAAGGAAAAGGGAATTTAATTCACAAGTGGATTTTGATACTTATTAATCATGCTAAGACAGTATTAGAAATTTGTGGACCTCTTAACATTTTCAGAATTCTTTTGTATCCTCTAACAAACCAGGGAAGCATTCAAAGTCTGTAGGAAACTGTGTTTCTCCTAGTGGCCATATGTATACAGATGTTCAGCTCTTGGAATATTCCTCAAACCCTCTGACCCTTACCTGAGGTGCAGTGGGATTCTCATATTTTCTATTTAATTCTAGGAATAGCGCCAATGGTGTTTTCAAAGCAGGGCCAGTAGAAAAGCAGGAGGGTGAAGAAGTTAATCAACTCCCTCATGTCTGAAGGTCTATTGCTTAGACCTCCCACCCAGGCACTGGTGGTTCACCTATGTCGTCTCCCCAAGTCCGGCTGCTAGTTGGAAGGAAAATTGTACATCTCATAGAACAAATGTTTTGTAGGTGAGTTGTGAAGTCTCTAAGGTTGAAACCGTTCCATTAATAAAAGTTTTTCAAGCCACAAAGACAACCCTTCTTGGAAAAAATATACCTTAAGTACCACAAAGTATATGACTTCTGAATGTGTACTGTTTTTTGGGTGATACACAAAGCCTTAAACTATCTTAAACTCTAGGTCCATCTTTCTAACTTATCATCTTCTACCTTTCCCAGCTCATTATTTCTTTTCCCATCCACCTTTTGCTCTTCACATCCAAATGCTTGTGATGGGACACTCAAGCGGGGCCCCAGTCCTGTCTCAGGGGTCCCTAGAGGTTCTGGGGGCTCTCAGTGGTCCCTGTCACTGGCCACAATCTTGGCCCATTCCACTCAGACCCTGTGGGATGCTGCCTATCAGAGACTGCAACTACAATGTGTGCTGGCACTCATATTAAAAATTGCCAATTGCAGAAAGACTTTTCCAAAAATCATATTATTAGCAATGTTATCTATAATTTTCTTCATACATCTTTCAACATCTCTTAACTTTAATAAGGTTACCTTAGTATTAGCTTCAAGAGACATGGGAAAGAAAAATGAGAGAACTACCCGAGGATTTGCTTGGAGAAGATCAGAGGATATCTGTGATCAGAGGAGGTACCAATAAGAGGAAACTATCATTGATGAAAAGTTTTTGCAACTTGCAGCATTTCAGAGATCTAGACTCCCTCCTCCCCCACAAAAACTCACACCCAAATGTCATCAATAGGGCTGAAACTGTAAAACTGTGGAAAGAAGTATTTACACCTAAAGTGAAGTAATAAAATTGTATACAGGGGTATAAGCAAACATAAGATCATGAATTATCCACTCAAACATGCCTTGTTCAAACAGAATCACAGAATCATTTAGGTTGGAAAGTAATTATAGGCACGTCAAGTCCAACCATTAACCCAGCACTGTCAAGTCCACCACTAAACCATGTCTCCAAGTGTCACCATCTACATTTTTTTAAATACATCCATGATGGTGATTCCACAACTTCCCTGAGCAGCTTGTTCCAATGTTGGAGAAGCATTTCTGTGAAGAATTTTTTTCCTAAAATCCAATCTAAACCTCTCCTGGCTCAGCCTGAGATTTCCTCTTGTCCTGTTGCTTGCTACCAGAGAAAAGAGGCTGACCCACATTGCTACAACCTCCTTTCAAGTACTTGTAGGGAGTAATAAGGTCTCCCCACACCCCAAGCCTCCTTTACTCCAGGCTAAACAATCCCAGCTCCTTCAGCTGTTCCTCATAAGACTTGTACTCCAGCCCCTTCCTCAGATTCATTGTCTTTCTCCGGACAAGTTCCAGCCCCTCAATGACTTTCATGTAGAGAGGGGCCAAAAATTGAACACAGGATTTGAAGTGTGGCCTCACCAGTGCCGAGTGCAGGGGGACAATCACTGCTCTGGTCCTGGTGGACAGACTATTCCTGATACAGACCAGGATGCCATTGGCCTTCTTGGCCACCTGGGCACAGCTGGCTCATGGCTCACCAGTACCCCCAGGTCTTTTTCTTCTGGGCCACCTTCCAGCATTTCTGCTCCCAGCCTGTGGTGCTGCCTGGGGCTGTTGTGACCCAAGTGCAGGACCCAGCACTTCTCCTTGTTGAAATTCATAGAACTGGCTTTGACTCATGAATCGGCCTGTCCAGATCTCTCTGTAGAGCCTTCTTACACTCCAGCAGATCAAATTCCCCCTGACCTAATCAGTCTCAAGGTATTTAAAAAGTTATTGCTCCTCAACTGGAGTTACAGATTTCTGAACTCTGTTACAGTAATTTCCTTTAGACTGCCATTTTTTGAGTGAACAATATCCACTAATACTGACTGATTCTTAGTTTTGGTTTTTTTCAAGGATACTTTTCTAGGTAGCTTTTTCCAGGACAGAGTTATCCATTCCTGACACTCAGAAGAACCCAATGGCAGTCACAGTCAGTTTCGTGCTTCCTAGGGAAGTTCAGGATTTCAGGTTTCCTTCTACCTAGCTCTGCAGTTCCCTGGCCAGCACTTCCAAGTTTTCTTGAATACCTCTCTAATGTACCTGCACCCAGATTTTGGATACCCTTCAGAACGCTAAATGTCTAGAAATTACAAGTTGCAAGTTTAAACTTTAAAGCATATGAGGTCTTTCTGTATGTTTAGCTTTTAAACAGTTTTGAAAAGTTTTAAATAATTTTGTGTGTGCACATATTTGCAGAACCAGGGTATTTCTATAGCAAATAGCAAAAAATTATTTCCAGGTATCAAATGAGAAGATTGAAAGCATTTATCTAGTCTGCCTTTAAAAGAGGAATGACTGCAAGAACAACCATATTCCCGAAGTCAGAGGCAGCTGTTCATTATATAAATAATGTATCTGTTAAAAACAACAACAGCAAAAAACCGTGAGACACAAATTGTAAATTTATGGCTCCAGGTTTGAGAAAAAATTTCTGGCAAGATGGGAAATCTGGAAAGCTCTACAAAAAGAAGCAAACTGTGCTGAGATCTCAGGGCTCTTCTGTTATTTATTTACATCTGAATCAAATCCCATTGTAATTCTCCTGAGAGCAATTGTTTTCAATGTGCAAATCAGATAATAATAAATCAATGAATACACCATACAGAGGCCCTTAAAATTGCAACGTGCATCACATGAAAATAACTTTATTGAAGCCAGGACCGAATAAAAAAGCTAACACTAGAATAGATACTGTGCTTACTTTTAATTAGATAGAACTCTATGTCTTAAATTACTGAAACTACAGAATTTCTCAAAGTTATGAATCATTTATAGCTTCCTCCGTCTCGGGTCACTGAACACTCACTGTTCATCAAAATATATAGCTGCATTCTTCTGTCATTCCCATAACATTTTCTCTCACTAATGCCCCTTTTTTAGATTGTCACCTCAGGGCAGATTCAGTTTTATATTAGCGAACTTAATGATAAACAGCAGATGAACAGAATACTTTAAATAGAATAGCAAATAAATAATACAAAGTTCTTTACAGATATACATTTGCAAATGATTTTTTTTTAACCTTTTGTTCTCAAGAATGCAGAGCACAAAGACGAGGTAGAATCCTCATAACAGATGTGTTTTTGGCTCCAGCTAACTATTCACAAAGGAGAAATATATTTTCATTTTAAATGCAGGATATTGGGTTGTTTCTGCTTAAAGCACATTTAGAGTTTAAGTATTTGCAGGATCCTCTTAAGCTGTATTTTGCCTCAGCACTTGTTAGTGGCTTGGTTTTTTCAGCAGAAGACTACAATGAAAATTAATGTATTCTACAAATGCGTAGTAAGAGCAAAAACCAGTTCAATTCTGGGATTAATTTGCATGTCCAGGGTTTCTCAATCCTAGTATGTGTTTAATTTTTTTTCAGATGTCATGCACAGATAAGACAGACAGTTAGAGTTTGATGTTGTTCCAAACAGTTGTCCTATTGTACTGGACAGTTTTCAGACATGAGTCTTCAGTCCTCTGCTGTGATGTAGATCCTCCAAAAACATTGAAAAATGGTTCTAAAGGTGACATAGGCAGCAACAGAGGATTTCCATGCCAGGAAGATCTTGATATTTCATAAAAGTGGTGCAGCATGCTATCCACCAATCTATCACTTGTGGCCATGGGGAAAAAAGGGAATTACTGTTTGTTCAATTAGTACTAGAACATCACAAAGGCTAAGGAGGCTAAAGGCTCCTTTAGTAGTTTTACCCCAAACACCATACTTTAAGATAACCCTGTGCATCCATCAGTTGCCATCAGTCTACTACTTGACAGTGAGTTTCATAAACTTTTTGAACCAAAAGCCAGATGATGTTTAAGATTCCTCTCTGTGGGCATTAGGGATCTCTGTTAATTAATGCTGACAATAGTTATGGGAAGTCATATGGACAGCTTAACAGCACCTACCATAGGTTCAACATTCCCTCAGTCCTCAAGACTTAATTTCCCTTTTGTAATTGTGGGTATCAGCTGGAGAATGGAGGCCCTGAATACTCTGCATTACAAAGAAGACAAGGATTCCTATTGCACATACTGAATTGTTTTACCCACTTTCAGCTGCAACAATCCTTGCATGCTGCTTAGTAGGGTTACATAATGTACTTGGGGATTGCAGAAGCTTCATAAATTTTGCATGAGATTTAGTCATTGTAGTCCATTGATTTTTGCAAATTGCATATATTTCTTTGAAGCTACAGAAACAGAACGTCTGTTTGTGAATGGTACTGCAGTGATCAATCTTCTCTGGAACTTGATTTTTAAATTAAAAAATTAAAACAGTCAGTAGCCTAGCTGTAGGATTGAATACTAGCCTTTAATTTAAGTCAAGTGTGTGTGACACAGGAACCAATGCTCATTCAGGCAGAACAAAAGAGCTATAGAAAAGACAAAGAAGATCATTACCAGTGCCACAAATAAGTTATAGGTTGCTTTGTATTACTACCTCTGTATTCAGAGTCGCACCTTCAAATTAATTTGTATGAGAAGATAAGATGTAAATCTGTAAATCTGACTTGATTTTAATCATAGCAGAAGGAATGAGTAGTTACTGTCCCAGAATGTGGAAGAATGTAGCTACAAGTAAGGGAACTTTATTTTTACCCTCGAATTATAAAAATATATACACCAGGCATGTCAAATATCATATTTAACACTTGAAAAACTATTTTCTGAAGAATTTAGGTCAGGAAATATGGAATTTAAAAATCCTTTATTTTCCTTTAAAGATGTTTTTCACTCACCATGAATTAAATAAATACCCATGATATATATATATATATATATAAAATAAAGAACACATATTGTCTGATAGAAAAAAAGTAAAATTAAAAAAAATTTTAAAACCCCAACAACATAATGAAGAATATGAGGATTTTTTTTTCTTTTCAAATAGATTATGTTGATTTTTTTACTCTCCTTAAAGTATTATAAAAGCTAGGATATGCATGTATTCAAAATTTTGTCCATCAATTCCCCCTTGTATTTTCCTAGCTGTCTCTGAGTTCTGTCCTACTTTTTATTACACTAATAGAGTTCTTTAGGACACAGGAGTAAAAGAAAATATTTTTTTCTAATCCTAAATAAATATAAATTAATAGATATATCTGCTTCCCCCCAAAACAATTGCATTCCTTGTCTCCATGTAGTTAGAAGTTTTGCTCTAATTTTCAGAAAAAAGTTAGTCATGGCCAGTTTATACTCCTTCTTTTTCCACTATTATTCCTTTATCATTGATATATGAAATGAGAATAGCAATGTTATCTCCAATCCAAAGTCTCCTCTTTTCTATCTACTTTTTGAGGGAATAAATTTTGCAATGTAACAACAACTCATTTGCAAGGCACACATTTTATTTTAGCAGTGATACGGATTGATATAATATCCATCAACCTATCTCATTTTTTATGGCAATCATTCTTACCTGGGTGAGGATATAAATTTCATCATCACTCAAACCAAATTGTATTTATGAAGTGGTAACTCAGGGTCATGAACAAGAGATTTAAGATGAAGAACATACAGTTTGGGTTAAGGTCCTATTGGAAATTTTGAGAGTTATGTGTGGACACAGCCCAGAATTTGGTAAGAGAAGTGTAACAGAGCACAGTAGACATCTCAGTTGAATTGTGATGACTACAGCTGTACTGGGTAAGATACTACTTGTAAATGAGTTTTCCTGTGGAGCATCTCCTGTTTCTTTTTGTCTGTTTTTTCTGGAACAGGTGGCTGTCCCTGTAGAATCATAGTTTGTTGCTTCTGAAGTGGTCTTTGAATGATCCGACAGGTTTTAGCTACTTACATGGGGCTACTATATATAAGTTTTCTAACAATATTCTTCTGCTTGTGTTATATTACAGCATTGCTTAAAGGAGTAAAGTTATCTTGGATGTTGTCAGAACAACACTGAAGTGAGAATGCTGGAAAAAGGAGAGAGTTTGCAGATCCACAGAATGGGCTTGATGAATAGGTGGAGAATATCTTGTGGAGGACAGAAAAAATGCATATGGAGATCCCAGACTCTCGTGATTTAATTTCTTGTTAGTACACGTAATTCTAGTGTCTCCAGTTGCAGGCAGACTACCTCCTACAATGGCCTGTGGATTAGTTAATGCATATCTCACTTTTCCTGCATCAAAGTAATTACCAGATTGGCTAAAAGCAATCCTTTCCAGAAAATCTACTTTCCTTGTCATTGTGACCAGTTCTAAACACTTGAGAAGTGGCAAAAAGGTCTACTTTCCCCAGAAAAAATCAGAGATCAGTTTAGATTCTGAAGTGTAGTATCCATTTATACACTCTCTATTGTGTACTTAAAGAATGAATTTTGCTATTCCCTGAGTACTCTTGATTCACTAGTGTCTCTGATCATTTTTTTCAAGTTTTCCTAAGTTCTGGATATCTTGTTTGCAGATACAACTCCACAACTCATGAGAGAGTAACTATTGTTACACCATATCCTCCCATTTTTGCCATTAGTATGTTTAATAATTGGGAAAAATATCAACCCAAATATCTTCTCTTGGTTTTGTTTTTTTCTTGTCCTTTAGAACTTATTGTGTTTTAGGTGTTTATAGAGTAGGTATTTATATTATTCATTCATATTTGATGAAAATTATCTCAGTCTTTTTCAGAATTTGTTCTCATGAACTTTTTTCAAAGTCATGATTACTATCATGGCCAGATGTTTCTGTGTTTGGAATCTTGCACTTATTAAGGCAGTGGAGAACATCACACAGTATTTGTTGTGAAGAGCGAGCCCTGGTTTAATAACAGGTTATAATGTTCTATGATCACAATGCTGTTTGTTTTGTTCCTCAGACCTCACAAAGTAGTGTTAGTATTTTAAACACTATTATGCACTGAGAAGCCATTTTCAGTAAAAATTTCATTGAACAGAATCTTTTCTTTTTCAATTTTCTGAGACAATAAAGCTAGTTTACAAGCCAGAGGTGATTGTTTTATTTTACGTCTGATAATAGGATTTGTTTGGCATTCACCAGCCAAAAGGAGCTTTCCAGATCTTTTTGCATTAGAATGTCTGTCCTGTTGTTTAGTATTTGTTCTTATAATTTTGCAGTTCTACAGGCAAGACTAGCTAATGGAAGACTACTGCAAGTAACAAAGACAGGACTTACCTTTCTCTGAGACAGCTTTAGAGTTAGATTCTTTAAAGATGTGAGGCATCTTTCCTGTGGTAGACATCTAGGCCTCACAAAATGCCTGCTTCTTTCTAGTGGTTATAAGAGGTGTTTAGAATAACTGGTTCAGGTGAAATCCATGTCAGATTTCAGGTAGTACCAATATTTACTAAATGTTCATTCTCCCTATCTGGTTTTTAGTTTTAAAAAAGAATTTCAAAACAACTTCAAAAATTTTAATTGATTTTGTTGATCACGGCCTTCCTGTCTAGGTTAACATGAATTACTCTATTGTTCTGCCACTATTTCTATATTGGTGTCCTGGTGTTAGCTGGGATAGGGTTAATTTTCTTCCCAATAGCTAATACAATGCAGTAGTTTTTTGCGTTATTATGAGAATAATGTTGATAACACACTGATGTTTTAGTTATTGCTAAGTAGTGTTTGCCCTAAGCCAAGGACTTTTCAGTTTCCCATGCTTTAACAATGAGGAGGTGCACAGGAAGCTGTGAGGGTGTGTAGCGGAGCTGAACTAGCCAAAGGCATATTCCATACCGCAGAACATCTTGTTCAGTATATAAACTGGGGAGGAGTTGGCTGCAAGGAGAAAATGCTTGGGAATGGTCCGGGCATCAGTCATTGGATCACGAGAAATTGTATTGTGCAACACTTACTCTTGTGTTCTCTTATTCTCTTTTTGTTGTGTTCTTTTCCATTACTTTAGGATGATGATGATGATGATGATGATGATGATGATGATGATGATGATGATGATGATGATGATGATGATGATGAGCTAAAGCCATCATGCTGTTGTGCTTTGTAACACTGTCTTATGGTATGATAGAATTACAGGTCATGAAACTAATCTGGTATTTATAATCAGCATTGCTGTCAACGCTGTACTTCAGGAGCCATCTGTTGGAAGCTATTAATAATTATGCCTTCTCAAGCCAACTTGATGTGGAGACACCTCCTCCCATCTCAACCTTCTCCTCTGGGCTAATTACAATTTCTCTTGAGAATTTTGAATGTCCCTGGGATGCTCAAACCAGCATGTCCCTCTTGCTAAGTCTTCTGAAAATGTTCCAGGTCTTGTTTAGGGTTAATCTATTTAAGAATACCACACAGAGATCTCCCATGAAGCTGGATAGATTTGAGTTTCAAGGTGTGTAGAATGTACAGCCAAGTGTCTAGGACACCCATTATCCTGATCTGATTTTTTAGTAATAAAATCAGTTAATATCTCCAAGTTCAGTCTGTTTCGCCCATGACAGTGAACAGTGAGTGATCTCTCCTGGCCCTTATCTCAAGTCATGAACCTTTTGCTGTATTTTCTCTGCCCTGTCCAGTTGCAGAGATGGAGAGGCTTTGGTGTCTGGCATCCAGGGTACCGGGGTCAACCCACCCCAGTGCCTCTGATCGTTCATTCACCATAAACTCTGAGGTCATTCCACCTCTCTTCCGTGTGTACCGTTGACAACAGCAACAACGTGACATTCTGTTGCATGGGTAACTGTGAAAATTAGTACTGGCAAAATCTTTCAATTTTAACTCCAAAGCCTGCTTTTCTTGAATACCATCACTGAACATCATGTCTCTAATCTCTTCAATGAACATGAAACCTGTATCATTGTGTTTTCCAAGATAATCCATCATAGCAACTCTTTTTACTTAGTTTGTCTGCCATTCCACAAGACTGTGGGTTTTAAGGAGAGACCACAAGGAATTATAGTTCATGTACCTGGTTCATATAATTCTTACTGAATATCCCTTTGAGGCCTCCTCAAAATTCAGATTATATATTTGAGTATTTAATTTTGCTACAATATTTCTTTCCTATCTTAAAAAATCTGGTATTCAGCATCTTAGTGATTTAGTCACCTAACACTCTAACAATTAACATCTGAAAATCACAAGTTTCTATGAGCTGCTACTGTATTTTCAGGAATTGAAAAAAAAAAATGGACTTAGAACTTTCTAAGAAATAAAAAGTTCTCTCATGTTTTTGTATCATGAGAAAGCTGCTTTCTGTTTGCTGTTTTGGAAAATTTTGTGTGTCCTCAAGAATCTGCATAAGATTTTGTACCCATTTTTTCCAGGAACTGTCTCAATATTACTTAATATCCAGTTTCTGTGGCTGAGGCTTCTGTTATTCTTCAGAACAGGCATATCCTTAAGAGGTAATGTGATCCCTTAGTAATTGACATTTGTTTTTCCCAAGTTTAAACCATTACTCCTTAAAAAGCTTTGGAAGCTTTTCTGCTCTTGCCAGATGTTCTTCCGATGTTTTATGGAAACTAATTAAATCATCTGCATATATGGCGATGTCTTAAATTCTCAGAATGTAGGTTAGATCATTTAGTGCTTTCTGAAAAGTCCCCAATGCTCTCACAGTTTGAAAGTCATTCTCGAGGACTGAAATAATTGACAGGGTGTCATAAATGAGGGAGTTTTCCCCTTAATATTCACCTACTGGTTTTGTTATTTTTTTCTCTTTTTTTCCTTTCATGATTTGATGGTATCCAGATTCTCAATCAAAACCAGTAAACTATTTTGTTCTTGACATGAAGTTTGGCATGGAAAGAAGTCATTAACTATCCTGCCCTGTTTATGCATTCTGGTTTTTTAGATCAGTATTTAAGATTTATTTTTTTTTTTAATAATTACAACTGGGCATTTTCAAGGTAATGAAAATAAGTTAACAGAAATATCCTGCAGCAATGTATTTTAATCTTTTTCAGTGCTATCTGATACATAAAAAGAGTTCAAATTTCACATCCTGAGTGTAAATACAGGTACTGATACTGTTCTTTGCTTTATTTATCTTAAAAGTTAGTGATGGTTCATCATCTTTATAAAAATTTATAGTTCTAGCTTTTAGATCTTATGTGACATAATCTTGTCTGGAGACTCCCTTTTCAGTAGCCTTTGTCCACATAGCAGCTACACAATTTATCTGACCAATCATGAAGTATCTCATTCATTAAATATTTGACCTATTGGAATCTATGAAGTGGCTGTGAATACTGTGCAATTAAAAGTATTTCAATTAATGTCTTCATTAGCAAATACTTCCTAATGTGTTAAATATAATACAGGAATTAACAGCTGATATTCTTGAAGTATGTTTTTCTTCTCAAGTATGTGTTTTTCTTCCACACTTGAAGCTACTTATGAATCTGGGGAGCTGCAGTTCTGAACTTATCCCACCAGGATTCTCATGTGAGGTATTTTCACATGGGGTAGGTTCATACCTTGCTAATGAACATCAACATTTCTCACTAGGCAAATCATACAGAACCCACTGCTAGCAAAGTATGATTTGGTTTTCTTGAGTCTACACCTTCCATAGCACAAAGTCTACCCAAGGAACAAAAAATCTAATTATCTCCACGACTCACAGGTTTTGACTCATGTAAAAGTGCTCCTGCCCTCTTGAAACAGCTTCCATTTGCTGCAACATCCATGAAAATAGTAGGATTTCAGGGCTGGATGGATATGTAAACTATATCATGTTGTTCAGAGGACTGCATCTCAGCAAGCCTTTAACTGACAAGTAGACTATTCTATGGATGTGAAAATAGTAATAGAAAAAATTGTCTTAATTTTCACTCAAAAATTTATTAAATTTTTTGGAAAACTGAAGGTAACATCTATCCAAACATGGACAGAACCTAAATTAATTTCAACTCTGGGTCCTTTTCTCCTTACTCCTTCAATAAGAGACAAAAAAGCATCAGACAAAAAAAGCAGTCATTGTGTCACAGACCTAAAATAACAAAGCACAGCTTCTTAAGGGGATATTGTATGAAAATTATTTATAAAACTATAGTATTCTGAAATTGAGCTGAAATTGGAGGCTGTTATCAAAACAATTCTGAACTACTCTTGCTTTAAATGATTACAACTACTCTTGAGACATTATTATAGATGTTCTTTTTGATCTGTTGGACAAAGTGTTAATAAGAACCTCACATAATGCAATACCATGAAGGGTAACCCTCAGAGCTTCATTGATGTATTTTCATCATTCAGTTGTTAATAATAATATTACATGTACTTTTTCAACTAGGTGCACATCCATTGTTTCATCTGATATGGAATCCTAAGGTTTTATAGATATAGCAAGTCTACTAAGTCACCCATACACAATTGACCTGTTAGAGCCTCCAGAAAGGAAGTAACACATTAGACACAGCTGTTGATTAGTCTCTATGGTGTCTATTTTGGGTCACCTTATTATTATTGAGATGTTAGTAAAGTTACTCTTCATTAACTCATTCCGATGTTTCTGTGGGTTCTTGAATTGGTCTGACTTTTTAAACATTAGCATTTATTCCTTAGGATCCAAAGAATACCAGGATCTGGAGATTGCATTTCGTGGATTCTTCGGTGCAACAGGATGGATTCATCAGATATTACTTATCAACAATAAAAGAAGCTGTCAAATAGTCTATGAGTTATTATGGCAGGGGCAGTGAGACTAGATGAACTTTAAGGTCCCTTCCAACCCAAAACATTCTATGATTCTATGATTTCCTTACTTACTAAGTTGCTTGTTTGTAACTTACTTTTGGCCATAATCCTTTTTCTAGTTTCATCCTTCAGCTCTCATGCTTTTCATTTGCACTCACTCTTAGATGCATTAAATAATTAAAAGAGTTCCTGGTGCAGCTATATTTGTTTTCTGCTTTGCTTTGTACCTGTTCTCAAGATTGTGACAGTTTTTAGCTGTGCCTTTAAAATTGCCTGCTTTAGCAATTTTGGAAAAATTACATAACCAGAAATTTCTAAGTTGTGGAGTACAATGCAGTACTAACTGGTATCCAGCCTGTTTGAAATAGGCATTACTCAGACTTCTGAGGATAAATTTCTAGAACACATTATCTGATTACGTCTGCATTTTGGAATTTCAGCACAGATAAGCATTCATTATCAAAAATTACAATTTTAGGGCAAAGTCCTCTTGGAGGAGGATATATCAGAATATCAGGAAGATAGTCTGTCTTTCCTGTGAATCATTCCCAGATCTGCCTTTACCCTCCTCTGAAATATCTTTTTATTGTCTAAATACTTTGATGTAGATCTTAGAGAGCTTGTAGGGCATTGTTTCCCTAGGCCAAAACTTTATGAATAGTGACATGCTAAGCTTTTTGAAGTGTTTGATATCTGCTACAGTGCTCAAGTCAAATGATACTGTGTAACTGCATATTTGCTAAAGGAAAATATCATGTGATTCACAAAATTTTGGAAAAGAATTAGTTGGATGGAATTTTTTTTAACTAAGGTGAGATATTGATGATGTTGTACTATAGTTTATAAACTTGAAGTTGTACATAAGGTGCTTCTTATGGCTAAGAAACTGACAACATTTTAAATAAGATAATTGAACAGAACATATCCTCATACACACCTTCAATCTTCAATTACTATAGATTTCCAATGTACAGAGAAGTGTATGGTGTTTGATTAAAATTTAGGAAGAGACATCAATAAGGAAAAATATTTACTATGGTCAACGAAGGGTTCTTGGGGCAAACGAAATGGTAACATAATTTGTTATAATAACATTCATTTCCACATAGTGGTATAAAACTTCTGGAAATATAAATCAAAATAGCCACATTGAAATCAATATTTGTTCACTGACTGCAGTAGAAAAAAAATAACAATTTAAACCGAGAACTCGGATTGTTGTGATTATAATAGAAATCAGTTGTAGCATATGCTAAAAATGTTGCAGGTGACTGTAAAATAAAGGATGGGCCCACATAAACAGTCAAACACATGATCGTATAATGGATTAATTCAGGGCACTTCAGTTTGAACACCAGTATTATTGAAAGTATACAGTCTTTTACAGTTAGTAAACCAGAACATGTTCTGTAAGCACACCTGTATAAATTTTGGCATAACAAAAGATTATATTGTCCTAATTTTCTTCACTTTCACACAGACTAATTTAAAAAGTATCTACTGCTGCAAAATATGTTTAATCATAGAGATTACAATGGAATTCAATAATATAATTTTCTCTTTTTTTTTTCAATTCTTTCATTCTGCTCAGAGGAATTTGTTCTTATGTACAGTGCATGAAATGCTTATTTCATGTGTTTCCTGTAAGAAAAATCTTAATGAAATTTGTAATGAAATTATGCCTGCTGTATAAATATGCAAATTTAATGGAAACACATTCCTTCTAGTGCTAGGTTTTTAATGATACTCTGCTTGGTAAATGTCAGGTGGATCCTAGTTGAATGGGACAAGGATAATGATTAAATAAATTCATCAATATAGTGAATTCCATACCCATGGAGAAGTGAATATATATACATGGTTATAAGTGGATTCATTGATATTGTTATGCACTTACTCGCATAAATAAACAAATTACTAATATCTATGCTTGCTAGTGTGAATCTGGCATGCAGGTGTACGCAGGGTTATCCAGCCATGGGTGTATTGATGACATAAATTCTGACTTGTTACGTAATGCCTGAAATTTGACAACGTCTTGTTTATATCAGCAAATGAGAAGATATTGTTTACTCTGCCATTCAGTTGTCTGTCTGTCCTGGGGTGATTTTTATGCTCTGGTTTTTGGTTTTTTCTATCCTCTGCTTAAGCCCAGGAATGGTTTCTGTGACCTTGAGCTCACACAGAGAAAACCTGGCATGCTTTGCTTCTATCTCTTTGAGATAAAAGCGCAAATTTCTTTCTTTTTTTTTTCCTTAGTTTCCAGTAGGAGTCTGCCCGTCTGTGGGTTAGGACAGGGGGTTTTCTTTCTCCCTGGTTCCTTTTTTTTCTCTTCCTTTTTTTCTGCTTTCCTGTTGGGATTGCAGGGGTTTTTTTCTTTTTTTTCTTTTCTTTTTTTCCTTTCTTTTTGGGTTTTTTGGACTGTTTGGCCTGGTTTTTTTTTCCATCTGAACAACCAGACGATCGCCGGGGAGACAGTCGGTGGGACCCTCACCAGGAGCTGCCGGACCCCCGGCCCAGCTGGGCCGAACCTTCAGGAGGAGTTGAACTAAAGAGAGACTCTGAAAATTCCACCATCTTTCCTCCACGGTAGAATATTATTCAAGTTTGGGGTTTTGTTTTTTTGTTTTTTTCGTTTTCTTTGTGCCTGCGTGCACATCACTTGTTAATAAACAGTTTCTTTTTCACGTCTCTCCAAGAAGATTTTTAATTCTGAACCTTGGCTGGGGGGAGGGGCTGTAATTCTGCCTTTTAGAGGAGATACCTTTTCAGAGTCTCCTCCCAAAACATGTCTAAAACCGGGACACTGTCTCATCAAATATGATTCCTCAGGCTTTGATAAATATTTTCAGACAAAATTAAAATCTCTTACAAGCTACTTTGTCAGTAGTGCAATATTAGGTATGCAGAGAATCACACCCTCTAGATGATGTCATGATTAGTACATACTTGTCTTTTCTTTATTCTTGTTTTAACAAATTTCTTACATATGGCTCTCATTGCTTTACAAAACACACTTCTTCATATGACTTATTCATCAACAGTACTACATAGGCTTTCTGAAGCTAATTTTCTCATTTTTTTAATAAAACACCATGTAAAACCCACCAGAAAATCCAAAGGTGTAAATATTAGTACAAATAAGGTCATTTGACTTTGTACTGAGGCAAAAGAGGAGAACAGAAAACATGCATATAACTGGTTCTGCTCTCATGGTAGTAACCTTCCGAAGAGGGACCAAAAAAACAGCTGGGGACATTTATTCCACGAACCACATTCATAGAAATATTTCTGTCTATGTCAACATGGTTTCAGAATATATTCAGACTACTTCAGCTGATCAAGTTACTGCTACTTATCAAATTATCTGTTGTGAATTGAGCCAAGGTTAATTAACGTATGAGTACCTTCCTTTCTCTAACCTATCATGCCCCTGCAAGTGAAATGAGATACCTCTTTAAAGTGATGTTAAGCACATTAACCATTTCTTAAGGTTACAAGTCATAAGTAAGCTGGTCAATTGACAAATGGTAACACATAAGACTGCAAACAAATGCAGTGATTGCTATCATGTGGGCATACATTTAAACTAATAAAATAGGAATTAAGATTAAGAAGTTAGGCAGAAACTGAACCAGCAAAGATTTAATTTTTAAAACTAGAACTGACAATCACAAGCCTCTGGTACTAGCTTAGCAAATTACTATGTCATTGTAGCTGGAGCAATTGCAAATGCAAAAACAAGTTATTCAGACATTCAAGTGATGGAAAACTATATCGGATTACACTGCCAGTTTTTAGTCTATAATTACAGATATGAACAATAACTATGTCTGCTATAGATATGCACCAGGTTTGTTTAAGAAAACATGTTTTTACTAAAATGATTTATGATTTCTTTTGCCATATACAAGCAATAAAGGGAAGTTATCTTTCATATTTATGATTTTATCAGAATTATTTTGGCTATGATGACTTTACGGTACTCAGTGGGGGCTTCTCAGTTTCAGGCCTGGAGATACCACTGTTAGAGCCTTTATTAGAATGAACACATTGAGGGCAACAAACAATCTGTAGTGCATTATTGTTTGTATGCAGAAGGACCTTTCTCATGTTCTCTCAGTGTCAGGATCTATGTATTCCTGCAGAGGATGGATGAAAGACACTCACCATGGAGCACACTGCATCACATCCCAAGAGGTAAATCTACATGCAGCTACTCCTTGTTTCATTGAAATAAGTAATTTTTCTTTTAGCACCTACAAGAAACTTAGTGTTTTACTCAGTTGCTTATACTTAGAAAACTACTACTTTTTGAGAGACTTTAGCATATGGGGTCCAGCTTCCACTTTAGAGGGGTGTGGGTCTCTCTGTATGTTCTTCGCCATATCTGCAAGGTCTGTGCAGAAGTGTAGGATACTATCCCAGCCAAAACCAGGATAGATACCTAGATCTTTGTAAGTGGCACTGCATGTGTTATATGTAAGCAACTGAATGAAGCCCATGATATTTTTTCCTATTGAAATCAGAAAAGAAAAAACAATATATTCTCTTTAAACAATTTAAGAATATGATTCAGGTCCTAAGCATAGGTACAGTACTATCTTTTCCTGTGTAGTCTAGGATGTCTAGCTTACTCTGTGATCAAAACACAAATGTAATTAAAGAAGCCAGTAGAAGGTGGAGAAATATTTGGCTCATCCTAACAAAGACACCTAGATTTTTTCAACTGAAAAGCTGTCTGCCTCATAATATTGTATAATCTAGGTGTCTATTGAGTTGATGCATATACATGATATATAATAGATGTCTTCAGTCTGTCCTTGAGTCCTACTTAGATTATCCTAGACTTGGGTGCATGGGCAAAGATGCAGACAGAAACAACTAGAAACAGAAATGTGTTTAAGTAATAGATCATTATAATACAACTTATCTTTCTACTATAAATAATGCATGAATACTTCAGAACTTTGGTTGTAACAAAAGATTTGAATGGAACTGTTATTGTTATTAGAATATTGTAAGATACCGGATGAATGTTGTATGTCTTCAGAGTTTTACTCTTTCCCAAAGTCCTCAAAAACATTCCCTTTACCGCCATATTCTGAATGTAAGACAGAAATTTCTACCAGGGTAAAGTCTACCATGGAACAAAAATTAGTCTCAGCCCTTAAAGACATCTCAAAACACTGATGACATTACCACCCACTCACCCAACCAAAATCTCTGCTGTATTGTATAATAATTGTTGATAAATATAGTAATATAGCATATATAGTTTGAAAGATTAGGTTTTCCCAAATTTAAAAGAGAAACCACAATGACACACTGTTTCAAAACCTACAGCCAGTTGATTTTAATCCATAAAACAAGAAAAAGATCATATTTTCTCTGCTATATTTATTTATCACATTTTTTTTACTTTATTATAACTTTATTAAAATTTTATAATAGGGTCTTCTTGGTGTTTTTGTTTGGGATTTAAAAAAATTATCCACAAGTAAGTAGTAAGTGCATAAAAATATTATTTAGTTTAGTAAAGTTCAATCACATACAGTAGTTCAAGAAATTTGAAACATATTTAAATGTAAATGAGCAGAATAAAAATACAGGATAATGTTACATATCCTTCTATCAGAGACAGAATTGTAGATTAAATCCTTCATATAGTGAAAGTTTATTGTGCTGAATAAATACCCCTATCTAAAAGAGCAGCAAATCAAAATCACACTTGGTGTTTTTTCCTGTTAGCTTAAACATATATGTTAAAACTATTTAGGAATAGTTCCTAAATATTCCCTACATAATAGGAGGGAAAGGGAACCCCCTAGTGCACAAAGTAAGAATTAAACATGGATATTACCCGAAGCTGTATCCATCAAAGATGTGCAAGGTGGCATTCAAGCTAGATTTTGTATATAAAGAAATTAAATACTTACAATATATTTTCGTTTTGGGACAAGCTCAAAACATCAAGATTAAAAAAAAATAATGGTGATTAATTCTGTCTGTCCTTGTGAATCAGCAATATAACATATTTGATTTTACTATCTATTAGAAATTGTCATCAAACTTAAAAACATTAATTATTGGATCCACCATCAACTCTAATGACCTAAAAGCTAGTGGAGCATGATAACTTTTGTTCTCTTTAAAGTATTTTATATTGATCATATCTAGAAGTCACTATTTTGGTATTTTTCCCTGTGTGAGTACTTGGTGAACCCTTACTTTCACATGTTCACCCTTACATGTTCCTATTTCAAATGTTTCCTTCATTCCTCATGCTCTTTGATAGCTTTAGTAATACTTCTCTGCTTTTCCCTGGTCTTTCTTCTCTCTGATAAACATTCAGCTATAGAAGCAGTACTGATGTACCAAAATCCCTTACCTAATCACTTGTTTAAATCATCAAACACAAAGATGCCCTCACAAATGAGTGGAGATTTCTGGTTTGGCACCTGATCTATTCTCATTTTGCATTCAATATGGACAGCTGTCAAAGAAAACACCGCACGCCAGCACTAAAGAATCAGGTATCTTTATTAAAGATTTTCTGTGGGGAAGGGTTTCTAGGGCAAGCTGTATGAGACATGTCTGAGGTCACTTGACTTGTTCAGCCTGGAGTAGAGGAGACCGAGGGGAGACCTTATTGCAGTCTACAAATTGCTTCTGAGGGGAAGAGGAGGGGCAGGCACTCATCTCTTCTCTGTGGTGAGCAGTGACAGGACCCAAGGAATGGCCTGAAGCTGTGTTGGGGTAGGTTTAACTTGGATATTAGAAAAGGGTTCTTCACCCAAAGTGTGTTTGGGCACTGGAACAGGCTCCCCAGGGAAGTGGTCACAGCACCAGCCTGAGAGAGTTCAAAAAGTGTTTGGATAATGCTCTCAGGCACACGGTGTGACTCTTGGGGTTGTCCTGTGCAGGGCCAGGAGCTGGACTTTATGACCCTTATGACTTTATGAGTCCCTTACAACTCAGGCTATTCTGATTCTATGTTTCTGTGATTCTTTTAGACTACTTTGTATTTTTATACTGTAAGGTATTTACTGATTTAAATGAAGTTATCTCTGGTTCCAACAAAATTAGTGACATCTGAATTAGCTTCTGTGTTTCTGTCTGTTTTAAATATGTGGCAAAAGCAAAGAGAACTTAATCCATTCTGTTTTCCAAGGGTGCAGCTGCATTCAGTTTGCTTCCTATATTGCCAAAAGGACATTTGAAAAGTTGTGGTGCTATAGTCTTGTTCACAACCTACCTCATTGTTTTGATTTTTATATCATTCATAAACTCAGGTTAACAGACTTCTTCCAGTTAGCCTATTCTGTCCTCAAACTTTTTGAAGTCCAGAAAGACTGAGAGCAAATATTGCTGCTGCACATTTTAGTGTTGGGCCAGCTGAGAAGAATGTATCTCTTTCCCATTGTGTTCACTCCACCCTTTGGCTGCTCCCTGTCAAGGGACATGCTGAAAAGAACCTGTAATAAATTTTTATGCTCAATCATGAGTTTGGGAAATAGGACTAGGAGGAAGTTTTAGAAATAAGTCTCCTGTCCATGCAGCAGTTAGAGAAAAGAACATAGTACAGCAAAGAGGAGAGGTGAAATACAGAGCAAAACTACTGATGGCCGACAGCCAGAACAAGCCAGTGGTGAAGAAGGACAGCCAGGAAACTGAAAAACTTAGGGGAAAGCCTGAGCATCCAGCCAGAAGCCATGAGTTAACAAATTCTTGTGGGAAAGCTTGACTGAGGGATCTCAGCACTCCCAGCCCAACAAGAAGGAAAGACAGGTGCAGAACACTGAACCTCATAAGTCATTCTGTAACCACAGTCCAAAGAAAATAGAAACCTCATTAGTGTTGGAAAAACTGACTTTTGCTGTGCTCACTTGACCAAATTAAGTACTCATACCAAAAGTATCAAGCTGTACTGGTAAAATGTATTGCATAACCTCATTCTGTGTCAAGTCTTAATTAGTGTAAACTTTGAAAACTCCATTAACTCCAGTGAAATTATATTTATATAAGCAAGCTGAAATTCTAGCTCTCAAAATGCAAAATTAATTTATTTGTTTTGTTACTGTTGAGTGCTCATGGGGTAGCAACATAAAAAAATGTCATAAGAACTCACTAATGTACCCACATAATGAGGAAACATTGCATTTTTAACACACATGGACAAGCAGGTATAAACAATCACTTGCAGAGTGCTTTGTTAATGATCATTATGGATTACAAAAGCTAATTACTAAAGGTGCAAATAAATGGCTACTTCATAGTAACAGATTCTCAAGCTCTGACAGTGCTGGAGAACTAGCAATATTGAAAAGTTTTAGATATTATTGGCATGTATTTTTGCTCTAAGTCAATGCTTAGCAACCAGAGAGAGTGGTATTAATACCAGAGAACTTCAGGGATTTGATTAATTTATCTAGTCATATGCATTTAGAACTCCTTTGTGAATTTGCCTGGTTTCAAGCTGCCACTTCAGAAAGGCCCAAATCTCCTTGAGAGCCTATGACACATGTAGAGTTGTGTGTCATCCTCGCACAAATGTCTCAAACTACCTGCAACCTCTCAGATTGCAATAGACACCTATGTTTAGCTAATCAAATCAGGCCTCTGTTGCCTAGACTGTCAATGTCTATGTTTGAGCTAGATTTTCCACCTTTGCTATAGTCCTTAAAGACAAATTGGCACCTTTACTTCCCAAAAAAACAATGGTGAAATGTAAATGTTCTCAAGACGACTGCATCCAAGAAATGCCTGTTCATTTTTCATTGACAAAAGGAGACAAAGTAGTGATCTTAGGTTATATATCTACATTTTATGGCATATTGCCATGTAGCACCATAATATTGCACCCAGAGGAACCTGTGTCTTCCTCTTTCCCTGCTGTATGGTTGTCATGATAAAGATTTATGCCACCCATAAAACCACTAGTACCAATACCAGCTACCACAGGCCCACCTGGCCTAAAATAAAGTGCCATTTTCTCCTTCCGCTGTCAAATGATTGACCGTGTGAGACAGCTATCATCTTTCCTAAGAAAGCCTGGGGAATTACACTTCCATATAGGATATGGCCTTACAGGAAAAATATTTTGCTTTGTTTCTCATTGCAGCTGGACAACGTACTTGTTGCAGTAACCTTCTTCCACAGATGAACATAACAGGTCTTATTCGCCTCATTGTTTAATAAATTAGCTTTCTGAGGTACAAACAGAGGGTATCAGCAACTTAAGCTGTTTGCCAGAGAATACATCTGCTGCTTTTCTTAATAATGAACATCTGCAAACCTCTTGAGACTATTGACTGATTTTGTCTTCCAGCCTCTTAACACAGAGAATATAAACAACCCCACAATATTTTCAACCTTGGAAGAATCAGCTTCATGTCTGCAAGAAGAAGATAAAGAAAAGATGAAGCTAAAAATGATAATAATTTTTAGCAACTTGTCTGTACACACAAATACACATAGACACACAAATGAAACTCTAATGGAACCTTGATATTTAATGATATGGGAATAAATAAATATGCATGTATGTGTGGACATATATGCATGTACACACACATAAATGTACACCACTGAATTCAGTGGATAACAGATAGTTGCTGAAGAGCTCTGTAAGGGTGTATGCATAGAGACAGATGGATATCCTTACCTTAGTTAGTAACGCCATAAGCTTTTTCCACCATCGTTTCTTAAAAAAACCTTAGTTCAATTACATGTACAACAAACAATGTAAAAGATCACAACAAAAAGAATCTTCATGCATTTGTGTAGTGTGTGAATTACACAGTAAAAAATTGTCTTCTACATTTTTACTCATGTATAAATGGAGACATAAAAATGCGACTATTTTCATACAATAAAACAGATTATGATTTTTTAATTTTTTCCATTTTTTTCTTAGGAGAATAATTTATAAAATTTCTGCTATTTTCAAGTAAATTAAATGCAGATGATTTTTTCCAAGAAAAAGTATTTTTTGCCAAACTATAAGATGTTGGTAGTCTCCAAATACAAAGACTACAGAGACTTAAGATATCTAGGTTTTATTCTTACATCACAGTACACTATGTGTGCATCACTGCATCATATCTATAAAATTGCTTATTCAGAGTGCTGAAGTCCTGAATGAGCATTGTCTTCCCTGTTGTGTTTATTTTGAATGAGATAAGGTTAATTTTCTTCCTAGCAGCTTGCACATGCCACTATGTTTGGATTTGTGACCACAACAGTGTTGATAACACAGAGTTCTTTTAGTTATTGCTGAGCAGTGCTTACACAGTGTCAAGGCCATTTCTCTCCTCATTTCACCCCACCACTAAATTGGGGGTTAATGAGAAGCTGGGAAAGGACATGCATGGGAGATCTGACCTCAACTGACCAAAGGGATATTTCACACCATTTGACATCACACTTAATGATAGAAGCTGGGGAGGGAAAAAGGAAGGGAGGATGTTTAGTCATGGCATTTTTCTTCCAAAGTCATCATTATGCATAGTGGCACCCTGCTTTCCTGGAGATGGCTGAACACGTGCCTGCCGATGAGCAGTGCTGAGAGATTTCCTTGTTTTGGTTTGCCTATGTGTGTGGCTTTTGTTTTACCTATTAGACTGTAGTAATCTCAACCCACAAGTTTCTTCACTTTAACCCTTCCAATTCTCTCCCCCGTCTCAATTCTGGGGAATGAGCAAGCAGCTGTATGGGGCTGAGTTGCTGACTGGAGTTAAACCAAAACATCTATGAAGATCAAGCATTGTTTGGCTATGAATTAGATTTTCTACACATGATAAATATGATATTTTATTAGTAAAATTTAGCAGAAAAATTATCAAAATATTTATTTCCCTACCATTTTGCTGCTGATAAAATTTAAATTGTATATTTAGAAAAAGAATAAAAACTAAACTGAAAGCCAGTGAAGAAATCAGTAAGCTTACTGGGAAGAGTACTCTGTGGGCACTTTAGGTTGGAACACCCTCACATTGCAAAATCTACTGTATTAAAGAAGGCATGCTATAGATCTGCTTTAAAATATGTAATTAAAAATTCAGTGCCTTGCTCTGCACATTTGAGTCTAGCCAACCTGACCCTCCAGAGGATGTTCCAGGCTGTCAACACAGAATTGTGAAGCCTGAATATAAATGTCACATAAACACCATTGACGACCTGCTCTGGACATGCAGAAAACACTAATTTGTTATGTAGTACTACACAAAGACTCCTCTGCTATAGCCAGACACCAAAATGACTTTCACCCCAGCCTCCAGGTTTTGAAGTAAGAATTTGCGGTTGGTCTTTTAAAAGGATGTTAAAAGGATGTACTTCTTAAAGTTTATAACAGATGAAAAACCCTACTCCAACAAAATCACAAGCTAGTAAAAACACTACTTCCCACTGGACAGTTTATGTCTAGAATCCTGTGTATGACCTTGCTTTCCTGGCTGCACAGAAGATCATGGTCTATTGTGGGAAGGCTGTTGGCTCACACAGCTCCATTTACTAGGGATAAAGGAACTTCTTTGAGCTAGGACAAATGTAGGTAAAAATGCCCTCAGGTGTAGTATGGCCTAAAAGTTGCCTTAGTCTAAGTAGTCTGATTACTGAGCTCTGAAATAATGTGCACTGCCCTGATATTTTCATTTGAGTTGTCACTCACAGCGACCCTGGGCATTTAACTGAGTGAAGGCAGAGGCCTTTCTGGCTATGCAGAGCTGCAAACTTCTGGGAAGTATTTGTCTACAGCATTCCATGTTTAGACAGGTCAGGCAGATACATTAAGCAACAAGTTTTCTAACTGCTTGCCTAGATGTAAGTACACACATGCAATCTAATGGAATTTTATACTCCAAAACCCAGTGTCAAATCAGATCCTTGTCTTTAATGTAATTTACAAGACTGGAATAACTGCATAATCTTCAATTTCCATAGCTGTTACAAAAGAAATTCATCAGTTGTAGTAACACATCCAGAACTTACTATTATAAGAAAATCCCATGGGAAAATTAACAAAAGAGAGTTCCGTCAGTGTTAAAGAAATGGGGAAAAACAAGAGTTTGTCCATGAAACTTTTTCCGTTTCAAATGCATTACTAAACCTGAAACTTCCTCTAGCAGAGAAAAGAATTTTGATAGTGAGAGGAGGAGAAGCAACACAGCCACTTCCAAAAGAATACGGTACATGAAAAAAAAACCTTAGTACTACTTATGATTAAAGACAATGTTTGGGGATGGAGGGAAGAATTGTTTTGCAGGAAAATTTTAGAGACCTCCATTTTATGTAGGAGTAATCAAAATTTAAATGGTGTTTAAGTTCAGGAGCTAAACAATGAGATCCAAATGTAATGGTGAGTAGATATTTTCATTGGAAGAGCTTCCATTCTAATGTTTAAATGAGATAAGGTTATTCTGGAATACCACATCAGAGAAAAATGTTAAAATTAGAAGCATATAATCATTGAGGGATGAAAGAGAAAGACAAGGAGAGATTTTGGTTCATGGTACAATAGATTTTTTATATTGTCAGGCTTGTTTGAGGTTTTTTAACAATTCTTAGTCTTAATAATATTTTTCAATTAAGTTTAATTAATGAATTTATGTGATTTGAAGTTCTACACACACCTTACCAGCTCTAAGTAAAAGAAACCAAAAAAAAAAAAAAATACAAAAAAAAGAAAACAACAGCTCAGGTGGCTTTGGAATAAGAATTAGCCAAACTTTCATTAATATTAGAAGGATGATGGTTCATAAATTAAGATCTTCAAAATAATGAAGTTATCTAATAAAGTCTGAAATTTAAACTAAATCAATGTTTATTTAATTTCCATGCACTGATTTTTCCATTAGGGGGAGTGGAGAATGGCTCTGAGATTATATTTTATTGCCTGTTTAATGAGCTATTACAAATCATTTAATGGCACCATAAAATTTGGCGGGGAAAATGACCCTATATGCCACTATATTCCCAGCAAGTAATGATTGAAATTATTTCATTATTTTAGAATTAATTAATGAAATTGAGATAAATTTCATGAAACCTGTAAAGTCAAAGCACCATGTGAAGAATTTCAAAAGTGGGACTCTCCAGTTAAACTCATTCAGTTTTTTGTGCCCACACACTTGTAATCTAATTTTCTAGTGCTACACTGAGTACAGCTTTTGAAAATCTTGAGTTACTTAAGAGCTTAAGCCTAAACTCCATGTAAAAAATATTATCTGAATGATGAGATCTTTAAATGATATCTACCGGAAATCACAGAAATCTATGACAGAAGTATCAACTTTTTGTCTGTACTATCTCTACAGTAGCTGGAAGGTGACTGCCTGGTTGAAAACTGCTGGATTTGTGACATATATATCTCTGTCAAAATCCTGAACTTGTAGGTGAAGTTTGTAAGAAAGTAGTTTTTGTTCCTTCCTCATTTTGAAAAATGAGAAGTAATAATACTCACATCTAATTGCACTTATGGTTTAAATTTCTCTTTCTACATTTCTGAATTATATAAAAGATTAATAAGAAAAGCAACATTTGTTAAAATTCTAATTGCTTAAGTCTTTTAAAAGTAAGATAGGAAAAGATAAAGCATAAAGTTAGATTCTTTAGTCAGCAGGATGAAATATTTCAAGTGAGGAGCACTCACCTTCTGTCATTGAGATTTAAATCTTTATTCAATATCTTTATTTAGTAAGGTATTTTTATAAAAATGAGGACACTGCTTTAAGAGCAAGGTTCAGGCTGTCAAAGATACTAAAGTCAAGTTGACATCTAAGCCATGTTAGGAGAGCTCATACACAGAAGCTGGGTGCTTCTGTGACAGATTAGGCCTTTGGAAATCTCTCTCAGTGTGAAATCAATTTCTCAGTCTTTCACAACTATTAAAGAAAGAGATAGCAACTGAAATTGACATAGAAAATTTTAACCTGTAGGTTGTATGCTTTTGTAAAATGCTCTAAGTTTTCTACATTTGCTCAGTTTTGCTGCAGGAGTCATCATTCGTGTTGCATGGAAACCAATTGTTCTGAATGAGCAATTAAGCTCTTAGGTAAAATGGAATAAGATATTGGAAGTATTTTCATACTACCTTATTTTTCCTTTTTTTTTTCTCCTTAATACTTTTTCTTGCCCTTTTATTTTGCTGTAGGTTACCCACTCCTTAAAACAAGAAAAGTGAATACATGAAAGGTGGGAGACAGGTGAGTCTAGTCAAACTTAATCTCATCTAATCAAGTCGTGTTCACTTTCCCTAAACAAAGGTTTCAGTCACATAAAGAACCTTGAGGCGAGTCAGAGTATGAGATTGGTAATTCACAACATTTTTCCATTTTAAAACGCAGTTTAAGAAACTTTCACTTACCCATTTTATAAAATGAAAAGAGGGACTGTATTTGGATTAAAATTCTACTTTAGACTAAAATGGAAATAGTAGGGTTTCTGGGGTTTTTGATACAATATGCATGAGGTTTCTTATTATCTGCTTGCTTGGGCTTAATTTTTGTTTTAGGTTTGGGGTTTTTTTTAATGAAAATCTATCTTTTGGTACCATTTATTTCAATTTACCATGTAATTCAAGAGTTTTGTTTTCGGGCTAACTCATACACTGTTCTGAGCTTCTTCCTTTAATTCCAAGCAATACACTTGCAAACGCAGATTAGGACCCATCTATAACTGATTTACTTTCTAGTGACTCTCATAGCCTCCAGGCCAAACATCTGTGTAGACTACACCTTATTTTAAAGTGTTACTTCCTCTTCAGAAGCAGTCATGTGGTCTTGAATTGACATTATGCACCACAGCCTTTGAAGCATGCACCATTGCCAGAAGTGAAATCAGAACTCCACCCTACACTGAGTGTTGTGCAAAAGTGGTTTATATGGACACTGAAGAAGGGTAACTTGTGTCAATGTGTTTCATATAAACTTCTCTAAAATGTTGATAATGGCTATTGCAGCGGAGGTCACAGCATGTTTTTTGGATATGCTATTCCAAATAGTTGAGGATTTAAGAATGCATGAATGTAAATGAGATTCTAAATAATAAACACTTCTGAAAACAATGTTGTCATTCCCAATCCCTTAGTGCCTGCCCATTTTTAAAGTTTCACTTTGAAAAAATAAACTGGTCTATTGTTATATCTTTATTATTGTACAGATTGCACATATAACCCTTTTAATCTGTGGATTTAATTACTTGTGTGTAAAGTGCTTGGCAAAGTAAGTATCAATATCTCCATGCATAGCACCAGAATGTTATCTATGAATAAAATGACAGACACTACATCTTCAAATGACATTTCAAAAACCGAACAAAAACTGATATAAGCAAATATTAAATATATATGATCTCTCATGATTCCCAGAAAATTGAATGATTATTTGTATTGTTGAAGGAAGCGCTGAAAAGTATAACATCTCAAAGATCTCTCAAAGAAAGGAATCCTTTGTTCAAAATCTATATTTCAGGGATCCCTAGAAAGCATGCTGTCCACCTATTACTCAGAGAAGAACAACTGATTTGATGAACAAGCTATGCACCTACATGAAATTGCAAAAGTTGTAAGGATAAATGCTGTAAAAAATAATAAATTACGTGATAGGACAAGACAGCTGTTCAATCACCTCTATCTATTCTACTGTTTTATCAGTCAACTGGCAGAGAAAATTAGTTTCTCTGTTACCTTAATCAATTTCAGAAGGTACTAGCTAAAGGGTTAGAATGGTGAGCAACAGGCAGAAAGAGCCAGCAGTAAATTAATGAACTAGAGTCAGAAGAAGCAGAATAACTGAGAAAATGTTAGGAAACGGGAACATATTGGAAAAGATCAGTAATTTGGAAGTTTAATAGTGGTGAGGAAACTTGATTTGAGTGGTATATGCAGACAAAAAGCTATAAAAGACCTACCGTTACTCCTGTTGTTTTCTTTTAACAAAGACATTTCCTTACACACAATTAAAATAGATTTGGGGGATTAAGAAATAAATATCTCAGAGCCTGTGGGAATAGAGTTGTTAGATCTAGTGCCTTGGCCACATTCCAGTTTGGATATTGCCCCATTTTTTCAGAAGTTGCATATGGTAACTCTCTGTATTTCCTGTCCTAAACTGACAAGTAGCCTTGCTTTATTTTGTCAGACAGCTGTTTATTCTTAAGCAGCTTGTAAGTCTCTGGTGTAAAAGATGGTATATCCAAGGGTCTGGATCAAATAGATTGCTTGGAATTGCCAAAATGAAGATTTACACGGCAAAATTTGTAAAGGTAAATTCTTCTCAGAGTTCCTGCTGCAACGTGTGTGTGGAGAGCAGGGAAAGGAATATACTCCATGCATTTGAATGAGTTTCTGGCAGTGGGACTTCTATTTTGGTTCTCATTGCAATTCCCTAACTCCTCTTTGAGCCAAGGCAAGGGATTTGGAGTTCTTTTTCATGAGTTAAAAGGTGGCATTTGCATGTATTCTGTTGTAAGAGTGGATTTTGATACAGCTACTTTCATCCACTCAACAGTATAAGAATTCTGAGTTTACATAACTTAATTAAAAAAGAAAGAAAGAAAAAATTCAATGCTGAGACAGAACACTGTCCTCCTTAAGTCTTTTGCTGGGCAGTGAGCTGGGTAATGAATTGTGATATCATCTTTACAATTCTCATTAATGAGAAATTAATTTTTCCCTTAGGTAATAAGACCTGCTAGATGTCATTAGTGAAAGTTTATAGAATTACTTGTCAGGAGAAGTACTGTCCTGGCTACATTTGCACAAGCACAAACAGACATCTTGACTTCTGTGACTGCTCAGCCAGTGCAATAAAATATAGTTATAATTTCAGTAACTAAAAGGGAGAAAATGGAGTCATAAAATAATTACCTCCATTCTGTTTGTGCCCAAGGCCCTCTTATAGTTTATTTCCTATCTGTATTTAGCACTGCTTCTATGATGATGGTTTTCTGACTAATTATTCTTTATCTGGGGCTTATTTGCTTTTACTTTTCTGAAGAAGTGAAAAAATATCATCCTACCAAGAATACTATTGTAGACTCTTTTTTCATTTGTAGCTTTTGTTCTTGCCTAATAGCTTTCTCTTCTGCTTCATTCCATCTAAGGTTGATGAGTGTTATAATGAACAGTTTTGAGGGTTATTGAATGAAGGTAAATTCAGGCAGGTTGACTCCTGAATGACCCTCAGTGACAGCTGTAAGAGGGGCAAACATTTCTAGTAAGGAGCTCAGGCTTACAATGGATTACTTCTCCATTTAGGAGGTTGGGGAGGGAGGAATGGTCTTCACTAGCTGCAAGATTGTGCTGCCAAGCAACTTGCAGTCTACATGCTAGTGGTTAATTTTAATAGACAGGTTGTGACATTATTATAAAAGAAGTAAAAATAACATTTTCACAGCCTGAGATAATATAAGAAGCCTTGCAGTAACAGAACACTTCATTGATAAAAATATCAGGGGAAAAAGAACTACATGATAGCAATGGATATACAGAAATAAGTGAATTCATACTTACACTTTGAAGTTTGTGCTTATTAGGGATATTCTAAGACTTTTTATCATGCCAGCATTGCATCATTTTATGGACAAAGTTTATTTAAGGTTATAGAAGCATCAGTTAGAATATCAGTGTCCTTGACACGTGACTTCAGAAAGGCATGCAAATCCTAACATCTTCTAAGACTCTGTAAGTAAATATTTTCTTTTGGTGCTTAAAATGTTGGGGTCTCTTTCATTGAAATAAGTGTCTACGATAAAAGGGATTATTCCCACCTGATTGTGTTAAACTGGGTGGAAGAATGAGATTCTTTGAAAACTGCATGTGAATATTAAAGTATCAGTGTTGATGTCAGCTCTAACTGAATTTTAGCAATTTCATATGTGGATGGTTTCTTGAGATGAATGCAAAACATCAAGACCTATGTAATGGGAAAAGACATGCAGTGGAAGTATGGATGGAAGTGAGAGTGCACTTAAAAAAATATTTTAGCAGGAAGATTCCCAAAGGAATTAAATAAAAAAAACAAACAACTCTCTTCAGAGATAATTCAGTTTTTGAAAATAGACAAAAATATAGTCTTTTAACAATATAAGTATTTTATGGCCTTATTTTATGGCAGAGGTAGGGTTGTTTACAGGCCCTAAACAATTATTTTGATGCCTATGTCTATATAAATTTAACTGTTTTTCTAAAAGGTGCAAAGCCATTGCAGTTATTTAATCCTAAACTTGACTCCAACTTAGTGTAGCCTTTGTCTGCTGCAATTGTTGAGTGATTATCTTGACAATGTACACAATCTATTTGCAGAGAGAAATACAAACACATCAAATTATCAAAATTGGGTCAGAATAACAACCTTTAACGTATTTTGCTGTCTGTATGAATTAATGAGTAATATAAGAATATTTGTGGGAGCTGTGTAATTATCTGTTCCATTACCAGAAGACCACACCATTATCTGTATTGATGTGGGCAGGAGTGCACGGGCAATACAGTTAAAAAACACACACTATTTTTGTGATCTAAGTTACTGAGGAGGTGATGCATGCAAGTCATAAAGGAACAATTGCCGTGACTTGTTTTCTCAGCCAACTGCATGCTGTTTGGCAAGTTAACAGGGGAGAATTACACGGGTTATATATAATGGAATGTCTGAACAGCTGCTGTGGTGAGAGCAGACGACAGGTTTGTCAGCTTTTAGAGTAATTAGCCCAGCAGGAAATCCATTCCCAGGTGCCTACTGGAAAGAATCAAGTTTGGTGAGGCAATGACAGGTAAGAAAATGAGAGTAGAGATGTGTACAAGCATCTGTCTCTTTTTATAGAACAACAAGCATTTCCTGAAATTTATGGGGTTGAGACATAAGAACGGAAATACTGTCCATTTATCCATCTAGATCCAAAGTCTATCTCCAGAAGGCTCTGTCTGGTCATAATCAGGTACTCAAGGAAGAATATGGACAGAGCGGGCATATAGCTTCCTATTATGCTCTCAGATTCCAACTGATTTCAGCTCAGGGGTTTCTGGAGTCCCAGTTGACATCTCTTAATCACACCAGTTCAAAACTCTTCCAGGTGGCCATCCAAGCTTCTCATGAACCTTGTCAACTCTTTACAACCACAGTGTCTTTGGAAAGGAGTTCCACAGCTCTGCTGTCCATTGCATTAAAAAAAATACTTGCTTTTCTTTTCTCCAAACTTGTGCCCTCCTTGTTTCTGCCAATCATCCCTTCTCCTTTCACGGGAAGAGATAAAGAACTGTCAGCTCCTATGCCTTCTCTTCCTCATACACGAGTATGTATATCGCTCATATGCACCCTTTTCCCAAGCTGTGTCTTTTCCATGCTGATGTATCTCAGCCTACTTGAATTTTGAACACACACAGAAGTAATTTCATACACTTTTTACAGTTACTGAATAGTTACTGAATGAAATTTTATTTGATTGGGTAAGTGGAGTGATCAGAATCTAATCTTTGCTTGCTTTATGTTAACTAGCTTATATAACAGAATAACCAAGAAAGAAGTATATGGTGGATGACCTTTTTGCTGATTAGCTACAGAGGTGTTCAAGAAGATAAATGAATCCAAATACCTTAAGGCAATCCCTTGTTTTTAGTTCAGTCTAAATCAATGCACTGTATAGGACCTTCTTTTTCATAGCACCACAGTGGTGAAATAAGTATTCAGGTTTCTAAGTGCTGGAGAGGGACTAAAAAGAGAACAGGAACGTATTTTGCAAAAATAGAAGTGAACCCAAGGAAATCACCTGTCAAATCATGAACAAGCATGGTTAATTGAATCAAGAATTTTATTTCGTTCTTCAAGTAGGTGCCTAATCCAGCTAAACTATTACCCTGTACTGGAGACTGGAAAACAGGAATCCTTAAAGGTGATTCAGGAATAGAAGCAGCTTACTGCACGTAGCAACCAGGGGGAGCATTACAGGGGAAATATGAATTCAACTGTGCATGCAAATTAGGGACAGCTTGCAGGGATTTTCAAAGAGCCATTGTTACCCACATTTTTTAATGAACTATTCAGTAACTGGGCCCAGGATACCTTTTATTATAACTTATATAACTTATAAAGCCACCTCCACAGTCCAGACAATGGAGAATATAGTAAGTTCCATGGTCACACCCATGAAGATGGCAATCATGAAGTGATTAGGCACCCAAATGATTCAATATAATAATTTTTAGTACAAGACTAGTTAAAACTCTTTCAGAGTTCGGCGTCCTTCATAAATAAATTCTTAAGGGAAAAGCAAAACCTTGACAGCCATAGTAAAACCAACTACCACATTATTCATTTTTATACTATATGCATGTGTTCTGCTTATGGAAATATAAATACCTGTATAAGTAATATAATTAATTACTGATTTAATAATTAATATTTAATGCTGCAAGCGATACAAATAAGCCACTTATAAGCAATATAAGTTCAACTATTAAACTAATAAAGCATGATTACTTTGCCATCTGGCTTTTTTTTTTTCAAGACATGATTGAAATAAACTATTTAAAGATTCCTTTTTCCCCTTATATTTTGAATACATTATTACTTATTACACCTAGCCCTTTTTGTTACATAAAATAAAACTACATAAATTTTTCATGGGAAGCTTTAAATGAAACATTATTTTAATGTATTTTCATACTTGATTTTAATTTCAGTAAAACCAATATATCTCTATACCAAATACTAAAATGTGACTGTCATTTTATAGCTGCCCTTATATAGAATTTCTTGAGTTGTTCGTATTGGCTCACCCACCAAAAATATAATGACAGGCTTGAGAGATGGACTGTATGAACTTCATGAAGTCCAACAAGATCAAATGCTAGGTCATGTACCTGTGTTGGGAGTATCAAACATGGATACAGGTTGGGTGATGAGTGGATTGAGAACATCCCTGCAGAGAAGAATTTGGGGGTATTAGGGGATAAAAAAGATGAAAAACAGAATATGACCAGGTAATGTGTTCTTGCAGTCCAGAAAGTCAACTGTATCTTGGGTTGCATCAAAAAAGGAATGACCTGCCCCTCTACTCCACTCTTTTAGACTACGCCTGGAGTACTCTGTTTAGCTCTGGGGATCCCAGCATAAAAAATACATGGACTGCTCCAGCAGGCCCATGAGGATGGTTGTTGGGATGTAGCACTTCCTCTCTGAGGACAGATTGACAAAGCTGGCATTGTTTAGCCTAGAGAAGAGAAGATTCTGGGAAGACCCTATAGAAGCCTTCCAATACTTAAAGAGGGCCTACAGCAAAGCTGAAGAGGTGTGGCAGTGGGCTAGGGGGAAACCTCTAGCTGCCATGTTCTAACCCTGTCAATCATAGACTCAGTTCCACCTCTGTTATTTTAATATTCATCATATGGTTTTACTATTCAACAGTTGCCAGAAAGTTCTACTGTTCTGTAACGTTCATAGGTTGATGCAAATATGTTCCGTCCTTGCCCAGAACTCATTGGAAAACTGTCATCCCATGTCAATCTGTGATTTGGTAAGAACCNATATCCTGAAGAAAAGAACATCATTAAAGTGTGGGTAAAGCTACAGAGGCTCCGTTCTCTCTCTTCTGTATTTCTACCTGCTTCAAATTACCATCAGGGATTTCTGTTCTCACTGCAAACCACGAGCTAGGTACAGAGATAAGTGAGGTAAAATAAGGCAGCCAATAGCGGCAGCCAAGGAGGCTTATCTGACCAAAGCACTGGATAACGGCAGACTTTGCAGCACCCAAGCAGCCTGCAAAACCCCCAAAAGAAGCATTCAAGAGGGACTCTGTATTAGGAAGTGTAGAGACAGGGTGAGAAGTAATGCTTTTACACTGAAGAAGATTAGATTTCAATAACTTATTAGGAAGAAATTCTTTACAATAAGGGTGGTGAGACACTAAAAGTTCTGAATGCCCCATCCCTGGAATTGTTCCAGTCTAGCTCTAATGGGGCTTTGAGCATCCTGGTCTAGTGGAAGGTGTTCCTGCCCATGGCAAGGGGGTTAGAAGTAAATGATTTCTAAGTTCACTTCCAACCCAAGTCATTCTATGACTTTATGATTTAGCATTCAAGAAAATTACTACTGGTCATTAAGCACTTAAATGGTATGACCTTGCCAAAGAGTCCAGGTTGAGTGTTCCAGATGCATTTAGCAAACATTGCTGTGTTTGCCCGTATGAAATATTATTTTACATGAAAAAATGTATTTTAAGAATGATCAAACTAATGGAATAAAATCATTCAAATATCAGTTGAAAGTTATGTGTTGTTATACTGAAGAAGGCACAGGTTAAAACATTATTTGGAGGTAAGGAACTTAGGTAGTAATTTCTTAAGTTTCACAGATTTTACATCTGAGATAGGCCTCATAATGCTGTTTGTTGAAAAAAATAGTCAATTTTTGTCAAAGAGTACATGGAGGTATGTACAGAAATCTAAAAGCTGGAGACCGGGTTAGTTGGAATCACTTTGTGACAATTATGGTTCAAAATAGATTGATTTCTAAGAAAACTGGTATCAAGTTCTCAGACAGATTTCCCTTATATGTTAGACAGAAATCTAAATCAAGAAGGGAAGGTGTTAAGCAATACGGAATATTGCAAACCTAACTTTCTGATTCCAGTCCCACAGCCACATCCTTATTTTAAATTAAATGCATAAGCTGCTTTTACAACCTCAAGGGGGAAGTAGATACCTCAGAAACAGATCCAAAAGAATCAACATGTAAGAAAAACAGTTTTGGGCCACAGGCTTCAGACACCAGCATTACCTAGAGGTTGCCTAACAGTCTATAAAACATGCTTTAATAGAAATTATGTCTTTATAGTTTTGTATTGTGTCATCAGCAATATCTAGTGTCTAGATATCTAACTGCATTATGACATGCAAATTCACTCTACATATCAAATCAGAAGTAAATACAGTGCTCAATTTTTAAATAATAAGAAAAAGAAATATAACCCGTAGCTAATTATTTGTAGAAAATGGCACAACACTATAAGAAGTCTTGAAGTATTTATGAACAGAAAATAGGAATATTAAATAAGAACATATTACTTTCTACTATGTTGTTAGTCTATTTGAATACACATTGCTAAATATCCAGTACAGAAATGGAGCAGAAAGGTTTGTAAGACTCTATATCATTCTTCTGGTCTGGCATTCCTGGCAGAAAAGTAGGAAATGAAATGTCATTACATTCTGTGCATGAGAAGTACCTTAGGACCCTGGAGCCCTGATTTATTATATTCTTTGGGGATCTTTATTTTCTTACTAATTTTTCCATTAGCAACTCAGCAGCTTTTGGAGGAACTTTCTTGTGTTATGGCTCTATTGATTGCTGCTTTACAAGAAAAATATCCTCTTTTATGTTACCACCTTATCCTGTTGTGCTAGGCAATGTTCAGCAAGCTGTATTTCATTTCATTTCTGCTTTATGTTGTGCCATATTTTACTCACACTTCATTCTCATATTACATATATAATATCTGTTTATTCAACAGCCTTGGAATTGTCAATCTTTGTACCTCAGACACTCATAAAGTGAATTCCAAGAATTATTGGACTTGCAATCTTGTGTTTCAAGGCATAATACCAGGGTCTGTTCCTTTAAAAATAGCTCCAATACAACTCCTTCAGCTTACTTAATGCTAAGGAATCTGGAAGATATAATCTCTGAGGGTAAACTGGTTGGAGATGCTTGGTGGAAGTTAAGAAAAAAAAGAGCTACTGCTTTGAAAGCAAAAAGAGACCAAATAGTGGGCAAGAGGAAAAGTTGACAGCCGACTGCAAAACAGCTAGAAACTTTCTAAAGGGGTGACATCCTTGTTGATGTGCTTCCTTTCCATTTGTCAGGGGTTTAGATGAGTCTGGGAAGAAAATTACTAGGAATAATGCCCTGGGCAGTAATGCAATTAGGAAAACTGAGAGCAGGCTGAGTATGCAACCTGCAATTAAAAAACAAACCCCAAAAACCATGAAGATCCAGAAAGGGCTTACTGAGTGAGATGTTTTGGGGAAAATCTTTGACATCTGGGTATGCAGAACACTCAGAATTCTTCACAGAAATACAAAATATGTTTGAAAATTTACCTCAGGCCACAATCTATCAAAAGAAAATACCAAGCCTGTGGAGGTGCTACTGAGCAGAACTGATGCACAATTCTAGGCATACGAAAGACTAGGATGGCCTTTTGAATTTTAACTGAGGTTTTCTTTTCACTGACAGGCAAAAGTTTTTAAATCAAACAAAATGACTGGAAAGTAAAATGCACCTGGAGGATATAGGTGAAATCACTGAAACAGGCCACTTTTAAAGATGAGGAATTTAAAATAAATGTTATGTGAGGATACAGTTCATTACAGGATGTCCAGGTGCCTTAGCTAAATATGTCAGTAGTTGTCAGAAGTTTGGTGTCACTTGGCCCATATTGCTGACACTGTAAGATAAGCGGGATTGTTTCACAAAATAAATGAAAATTTTGTGCATATAACATTATATTTCAAAGCATTGGGAATTTTCAAAAGCTTAATTGTTTTTTCTAACTTCTAGACAGAAGACGTAAAGACAGTAAAGAGCTGTTTCTCTGTAGATGCAGTCAGAATTTCAAATTTTTACTTAACCTAGACCCAGATGACTATTTGACAGAATGTTTGAACATAAACAAACTTAAAACCCGCAAACCCCAGACTCTATAGATGTGGCATATGTGGTCGCAAGATCAGTGCTATGTGCCAGGAATCCACATATACTTGCAAGGATATCTTTTAGCCCCAGTTTTAAAAGGATGTGAAGGTATTGAATACATACAGAAGATCACAACAAATCTGGTGAGGCATTTCTATAAGTAGTATTTGAGGACACTACATTTGTCTAGTTTGGAGAGAAATAGACTAAGGGGCAGCCTCAGTGCTCTCCACAGCTTTCAGAGAAGGAAAAGAGGATAGAGAGGCATTGATTTCCTGGCATCCAGTAATGGGATACATGACAATGATTCAAAGCTACATCAGGGGAGTTTTGACTTGGCATTAGTAAACATTTCTTTACTGAGAGGGTGTTCAAGCACAGGAAAAATCCTCCTAAAGAGGTGGCCGATGTCCTCTGCCTATCAGTGTTTGAAATGCTGTCCTGGGGTGATTTTTATGCTACTGTTCGGCATGGGTTTTTTTCCCCTATCTGAAAAAAATCAGACCATCTCCGGGGAAGACAGTCAGCGGGACCCTCACCAGGAGCTGCCGGACACCCTGGGCCAGCCGGGCCAAACCTTCAGGAGGGGTGAAATACTAGACAAAGGAGAGACTGATAAATCCACCACCTTTCTCCACGGTAGAGAAGGTTTACTGTCTAATATTATTCAAATTTTGTTTCGGTTTTTTTGTGTGCCTGCGTGCACCTTGCTTATTAAATAAACAGTTCTTTTTCATGTTCCTCCAAGAACGTTTTAATTCCGAACCTTGGCTGGGGGAGGGGCTATAATTCTGCCTTTTTAGAGGAGACACCCTTTTGGAGTCTCCTCCCAAAATTTGTCTCAAACCGAGACAAATGCCTTTGGACAATGTCCTTAAAAATATACTTTCACTTTTGGACAACCCTGAAATGGTCAGGCAGTTGGACTAGATGATCATTGTAGGTCCCTTACAACTGAAATGCTTCGTTCAGTTCTATTCTGTGCTATTCTAATCTAACCTTTTTATACGGTTTGAGGATTTGTTCCAAACTTTCCATTTGCTTTTGATCCTTAAAAGTGGTCACACGTCCTTTAAAGAATTAAGTATGCTTTAGCCTTTCTCTTATGAAAGACATAAGATGCATTGTTGTGGTTTTAGTAGAGGGGAGGGGGCCATAAAGATGGCTCCTGTGAGAAGTTTCTGGAATTCTTCACCATTTCCAGCAGAGCCAATCTCTGATGGCTCTGAAGATGATGGACATGCCACTGGCCATGTCTGGGCCAATTAGAAAGGTTTGTTATGCCTCTGTGATGACATATTCAAAGAAAAATCAAAACAAAATGTACACACAGCTACTTTTAGTTAGAGAAGGAGGAGGATGTGAGAACATGNAGGAGGTGACCACGCTAGAGCGGGTGGATGTTGGAGGAAACTGCAGTCCAGGTGGGAGACCCGGTTGGAGTGAGAGAGGGGCCCCCTGCTTCCATGCTGGAGCAGTTTGTCCTTGGAGGACTGCATCCCATGGACAAGTAAAAAAACGACGTCACAGAAGTTTCGCAGAAAACTGTCTCTCATGGGAGGGACCCCACAGCAAAAGCAAAGGAAAAAACTCCTCTCCCTAAGCAGGGGAAGAAGATCTTGGAAATAGACTGACCTGAACCCCCACACCCTGACCCCTTGCACTTTTGGTGAGAGGGAGGGAGGGGTGGGGAGGGAAAAGAACAGTGTCTTTTTAAAGGTTTAGTTTATTTCTCATATCCTCCTTCTAACTCTGGTAGTAATAAATTTCACTTTGCAACTTAAGTTGAGCCTGGTTTGTCCTTAGAGCGTTTTCTCCCGGTTCCTTATCTCAACTCATGGACCTTTGAGTTAATTCCCTGGGTTTTTTTTGTCCCCCCTCTCCTTTCCTCCTCTGCCCAGCTGTGGCAGGGGAGGGAACGAGTAAGCGGCTGCCGTGAATGCCTAGCACTTAGCCAAGGTCAAACCACGACATGCATGATGCAGTATCAAACCATTACCCGTCCCCTCTTCAGCCACAGAAGTGATTGATAGAGAGGCCTTGGTAGGTGCCCAGCATTCAGCCAGCATCAACCCAGTACACTTAAGTTTGGCCCAGGAGAGTAGTGCATAGTGCTTTGCTCAGTTTCTGTGGGCATTAGTTGCATAGGATAGAGGCATGGTTAAGGGCAGCCTGCATCTGAGTGACTTGTAAGTCCAAAATGAATAAATTTCAGACTTCTACTGAGTTTAGGTATCTGCTGGATAGAAATAAAAACTTTCAGTTTTGGCCTTTGACTTTCTCACTGTAAGAACCGTATCTGATGCATTTGATTATTGTGCTGTCTTTCCAAGATATTTCTTCATCTTGATAGTGTCTTTAGAAAATTAGAAGTTCCTTAGAAAGATACTGATATAACTGAATTCAGAATGTTTTTGCAAAATCCCTCACTGCATGACTTTAAGGAAACCTTGCTGTCATAAGATAAAAGTGAAGCTGAATAGTTGTTTCAAAAGTAGAAAATTAAGAGTATAGTTAAATAATCTTATCTTTCTCTGGGTGGGAGTTATAATGAACGTTCTGATCAGCAAACTTTATTTAGACCCCAGAATCCCCCAGTTTCCTTATTATGGGATATAAAACCTGGCATTTTTATTGCTCCTAAATCACAGAGTCTGGAATTGCTGGATCTAGGTGGAAGGCATGACCCACGGTAAGAAGAAGCGCATTTCAGTATTCCCAGCCCTTGGACAGATCAACCAGATACCCAGGAAAGACTCTCTTTAGAAACTTGATTTGTACTGGATGAGGCTTTATCACAAAACTTAAAAGTAATTCTTATGGTCTAGTGCACACAGAGAAATTAATTTTTTGTCAGATTGGCAGTTTAGAACTGCTTTTCTGCAACTACATTGAAATTTAAAAGGGCTTATTTTTTAACTAATGCATCAGGAGTGGTGATAGATACTGTATGTTAAACAAGATATGCTATGCAGAAAAAATTGGTTGAGAAGCAAAAGCAGCTCATCTTTCACCTGTCAGTGAAAATATGTAGTACATTTATGCTGACTGCCAATTTAAAAAAAAAATTCAGACTCTTAAAATTTTTCTTTTTACACAACTTTGTTTGACAAGAAAATCACAACGTAATTTTTAAACTTGCCTTTCAGCACAGTCCTTGTGAGACATAGTGGTGTGATGTTTTACTGAACACCCCATTGCAGAACAGAGATAACAACATGCTTCTGTCTGTTCATGTTCCTCACCCCATGAACAGTTCTGCTTGCCTATTTATTCAGGCAAAAGCTATTGGATATCTTGGCTCAGAATGGGACTGCAAGACAAAAGACACGGGAGAAGTTGTTAAGAAGCTGTTTTTCTGCCCGTATATATAAAAATGTAGTTGAGTGGAAGTTAAGAGACCTGTTTCCTGGATATTATTTTTCTTCTTTTCTAGTTCTGTAATTTCATGTTTAAATATCACATTCCTTCTATGTTAGAAAGACAGATGTGCATACCTCTGTTCACTCTCACCTGAAAATATATTGGCATTCTGAAACATATGCTCTTTTTTAATTTGCTAATATCTTTTCAGCTATGTCACAGGCTGTCTACCCAGCTATATGCCTGCATTGTTGTAATGTTTGTTCCACCAGAAAAGGTTCAATTTTTCTTTTCTTTTTATTTCCTCTTATTTTTACAATGGATAACACCTGCTGAAATTTTGTGCTGAAGAAAAACACATGAACTTGCAGAAAAAAAAGCAAAAGCATGGTTCTCTGGCTCTTTTGACCTCCATAAACATGAGATGCATTACAGCTGAAGCCTGGAAAAGTCGTCATAAGTTCCGTAATAAATGCGGTGCAAGTGTGCAGCCTGCAGGCAATTCATATGAAGGTGAATTGGTGTCAGAAAATGATTGCATAAAGGATAATGAATCTCTAGTTATTGAAATAAATTCATCCACTGGTGACTGGCTCGTCCAAGATTATATAAGGATAAGGAATGTGCATGGGATGGAAAAGAGAGGAAAATTGAATGAGAAACAAAGATATAAAAATGAAAAAAAATACCTAACTTTATAATTCATAAAAAAGCTACATTTTTTACTTTGATCAGTCTCTTCTCCTTCCTCTTTCTACCCTCATTCCAGCCAGTGAATAAAAAATACTGACATTCTTGATAAAAAGTGCATGTGAATACATCCTGACAAATGTAGTCATGGTGAATGATCTGTTAAGTTGCTTGTAAGAACATAACCTTTGCATGTTGACATTTTCTCCTGGTTACAGTCACTTCATTCAGAAACTTACAGCTCTGCTTAACCCACTCATTTGGGGCCCATCAGGATAATGTGAGTATATAATTTTCAACTATAACATGATGTTAATGATATTGCCAGTTTTACAGTTCTCCTGCATTCCTCTCCTTCATCTCCTACCACCTTTTCAAATATTTAATTACTGGAAAGTTTCTAAAGCTATCTTTAAATAAATAATATCTTTAAAGAATTTAAGTTAATTAGAGTAATTTTAAAAAATCTTCCTTCATTTGACCTCCATGCAAATACTAGTAGCTGCAGCTTTAACCATGTTATCCCTTCAAGATACATCACTTGCTTATATGCTCAACTGTTATGCCTTGTGGCAATTTGCTTCATTTGTTAATTTTCTGTTAGTTCTATCAGCTAAAACACTATTTGCCCATGACAGTTTTTTTCCCAATTACAAAGGTTCCCTGGGAAACACAGAGAGCTAGAAAACAAAAATATGCATTAGGACCCAATGTATGAACCAGGGAATCAATGGGCCATCAGAGAGATGCAAGCAAAAAAAGGAAATTGTTGGAGTTCATAAGGATGCTTCTCTCCGGAATTTTTTCCTCACTCCTGTGTAAATTAATTTCAACTTAATGACCCTCAGAGATGCTGGAAGGCTTCTCTGTTTGATGAGTTTGTCCTTTGAGAGACATTAGAAAAAAAAAAAAGAGAGAAACCGTTACCCTGAGGTCATTCAGCAATTGGCAAAATTTACATAGACTTGTTAAATCCTGCTGGTTTGAATGAAGCTACAGCTTTCCTCCTAGTCCCACAGAAGAGTGAGATGAGAGGACAGCAGAAACAAAATAAACCCTCATGGGATTCCTTCATTTGATTGGTGCAAACAATCACAGTTTCTTTAACATTTTATGAAAGCCTTTTCCATATGACTTGAATCAATGTAGCAGGTAATTTGTATGGGACTAATTAGGATACCATTTTATGAGCAGAATTAGAGTGTAGGTTGCATGATTTGACTCCAAATTTCTATTCTATGTATTCATCTAAATAAAGGCACAGCAGACAAGTGTCTTCTTACACTTTTGTGTAGTGGCAATCCTTTGTATGAGGTAGTGCTACTTCATAGCTACTCTGTATTTACACTCATGCCCTGTCAGAAAACAGCCAGAGCACCTCTGTCACCTGTTCCTAAATGCAAAACTGTATCCCCATACTGTGCTGTTTCTATACGGGTGTGGTTTTGAAGAGACCTCAGCTAGGGTAGAGTCTTTAATTGGAAAAAAAATGTTAAAACAAGCTGTGTGAAATCCATAAACATATCTAAATTTAACAGGCATCTAATAATAAAGTTGGCTATGAGGCATAAACAAAAATTCCTTGTGCATGGAGAACAAAAGTATGAAATTATTTCACAGGGTAAAGCTAAGTGGTAGAGGTTCTTTGCTGTAAAATAAGTGGTAGGACCTCTTCAGGTGACATTGTTTGCAAAAAGTAGGACCTACTCAGATGATGTTAGCAAAAAGTGAAAAACACTATTTTTATGTGGAAGGAAGCACTGATCTAGGAATATCTTTCAACATTATAGCTGGGATGAAGTCAGAGGAAGTAAATTTTGCAAATAGAATGTGTGTCCTTGAATGCCACGGCACATGTAGGTAGGCCGATTGTAATTTTCCTGGACTGCACATGAAGATTTTGGATGGCCTCAAATTGGAGAAAAAAGTGAAGAAGGTTGTTTAAGTAAACAAACATGGTTTTTTTTGGTTTTTTGTTTGTTTGTTTGTTTGGTTTTTTGTTTGGGTTTTTTTTTTTCTTTTAAGGAAGGACATAAATTAGAGGTTTTGAAGTTTGGGAGGTTTTGAGTTTCTTTAAATTATTTTTGCTACTGTTTGACAAAATCTGTTTCTTTTTTCCTCCACCATTAATAATGAGACACTTTAAAATATTCCCAGATCAGCCTATCATCAAGAATACAATATCTAGCATTTCTAAGGCCATTTTCAAGGCCATGCAACACCAACGGCCTACAGTGTTCATTCCCAGTTTCCCCTAGGGCTCCTGCCCCCCTACCCACAGCCCAGGACCCTCTGTCACCTCTCAGAGCCATCAGTCACTCCCACAGCCCTGCCCTGCCCAGCCATGGCCCTGACAAGCCTAGCCCACCCACACACCCCCGTCCAGCCTGGTCTCAGTCTATCCCTGTCCCCAGGAAGATGCCTGATGGCCATGCTCCTGGGCAGGGTGATGGTACAGGACCTGGATGCCAGGCCCTGACCTGATGGAACCCCAGGGAACATCCAGCCACTCTTGACCCTGGCCTACAGGGAGATGTGTGTCCCTCTCAGCATCTGGACAGACACTGCTGGGACTTTATAGCTTCAGTAAACTAGTTAAACCAGAAGTTGGTATAACTTTGAGGGGGTCCTTTTCATAGGAAAAGTGCTGTGCAGTGTCTAGACTTTTGTCATGAAAGTGTCTACTCAGAAATTCTGAATGTTAGCAGCCCTGTCTGAAGTCTTACCTTACTTTGTTTCATCTTTCACAACTCCCTTCTTATTTTTTAAATTCTCAGTTCTGTTATTCAGTCACTCATGTTTTATACTACACAAAGGAAAGAAAGGGTTGGCATGGGAGAAGGACAAAAATAGACAGTTAAATTATTCCAAAACAATGATTTTAAAATTACATTAAAGCTGTTATTTGTTCATAATATACACTGAGAGTCTAAGAGTTATAAATATTTATAAAATATTTATAAAAATATTATATGTCCTTAACTTCAAGTAAATGTTCTTAAATTCAAGTAAAGTACAAAGAGACAGTCACACAATTCAGAAGTTTTCTTCTTTTTTGTTTTCTCAGTATTTCTTCTGGGAAAAAAATTAAAAAGTCGATTTCTTCCCAAAATTTCCAAGAGATCCAACAGGAACAGAAAAGACTTTAATTTTTGCCAGAGACCTCTGGGAATTTTACTCCTGGACACAGGAAATATGCTTCATAGCTTGGTCAAAATGTCTGTCATTTACAGTCACAGAAATTATAACCGGAATTAACCTTGAGAGTCATATAACTGATTCCTTTACTTTCAAATTAACTATGTCCAAACTGTTCCTACCAAATATTTGTCAAATCTGTCCTTAAGAACCTCCTGTAATGGAAATGTGTTTGGAGGTTTTTTTTCCCCTGTGGACATCAAGAATAAATTATTCCCTTCTTCTTTGCAACAACCCTTATTCATACAAAGACTATTCTCTTAGTCTTCTACAGACTAAACAGTGCTCATACCTACAGTCATTGTTTGTAGGTCATATTTCCTGTACTTCTGTACGTTTTTTGTTGCATGCTCTCTGGTTTATGAGCAAAGCGGAACTTTCTTTTTTCCTTTCAGTCTTACAAGCAACACTCCTGTTTATACATCTCAGGACTTGTCCCCTTTTCTGCTGCACTTTGACCACTCATTTATGTTCAGACTAGAAACTGTCAAAGACACACTGAAGAACCCTGATCGAAACTGTTTGTCATTATGATGGTTAACTTCTGATTTAGTCAGTGTGTACAGTTTCCTAGCAAGCTTTGCTCCTACTCTGTCACTTCTTTTTGTTTTGTGCCCTGCGTCTTAAGTGTTATTGTAAGGTCATCTGAGCCAATGTTAAAAGTTAGAAAGAGAGAGTGAGTTATGCTCCTTGAAACTTGATTTTTGCTTTTTCAAATTGCTCCAAAGTTATTTGTTTTTAACACTATCTTTGATTTTTCCAAAACCTATAGATAGATCTGTTGATGATTTTCTTTTCCAGTACACTTCTGGGAACTAAGATTGGACTACATGATCAGGAAGCTTCTTCCCTCTTTCTGTCTGTCTCTCTCTGTCTTTTTCTCTATGTCTCTGTGTGTGTCTGTCTTTCTGTCTTTCTGTCTCTCTGGAATTTGTCTTCTGTTTTGGAAATCCAATTATCCTTCAAGAGTTTTCAAAGTTAATAGCGAACAGTTGACATTCCTTTGAAAAAGGCTTACTTCCTCCAGGTGAATTTCATTACATTTAGGAGTTTGAAGTGATCCAATTATTAGAGTATGAACACCAGTGTTAAAAATGGGGGGTGGGGAATGTTTCCACAACTCATTTGAATATTTTACATAACTCTTGGATAACCTTGAATCTTAGTAGAAGTTGGAAACCAAGGTGAGATTTTGCAGCCTCTGAAAAGCTTTCCTCCTTCAGTGAGCACATAAGAGGCATGGGAACCTTTAGGTCATTGAATTCACAATGCAGTGGGAGCCAGCAGTTGGAACATCTGAGAGGAATGGTGCTCATCAGCCAGGTGGCCTCTGAGGTGCAATTTCACAATTAGCTTCAGTCCTTTTAAACCCCACTGATGCAGAAAGAGATTATTCAGCCCTGCCCCTGTGTGCCTTTTGGGAGCAAGGGCAAGAAATGTTGAATGCAGCCCTCTCTCCTCCCTTGCTATTAGGCACTGGTAAGACAGAGACCTGCATGCTATCACACCTGGACACATTAATGCTTATGTATTAACTCAGCAGTGTGAGTATGGCTGATGTACTCACTTCTACAGAAAGCTTTCTGAAGATGAAATACTATTAGCTGCTAGAGGAGAAGGTCATGTGTTGCAGAATGGATAAAGGAAAGTGAGCATGGAACAGCTTGTGGCCAAGGAGATGGGGCAACAGCGTAGTCAGCTAGTTTAAGGATGTAAACTGAAGGACACTGTGTCCTTCCCGAGGGAGCTATACAATAACAAGATGTTTTTTAGTCAGGTAGGAATGCAGAAGGAGGATGGGAAACGGAAATGTTGGCACTAGCAAAAGGGAAACAAAAAAGGGGGGTTGACTTGCAAAAGCACACCAATAGCATGCTTGGGTTACAGAATATGGATGAGCACATTATAGAACTTATAAAAAGGCATGTAACTGATCAATAAACGAAGCTCATTGCTAACTCACACTGAGTCATCTGAGTTATCCCTCCGCAACAGTCATGACTTAGTTGTCACACAAAATATCAGAGAATGATCACTTAGTTAACAGATATGCTCTTCAGATTTAATTTGTTTTGTTAATTTTATTAAGATGATGATGATGTGATGGTATGTGCATTTGAAGGGTGATGAAACCCATGTCTGGTATGGATTTGTGGCAAGAAAAAGCAAAGATAAATTAATTATTCCTTTTCATAAGTATCAGAATACATGATAGCATCAAAGTATGTGCTAGAAAGGCCAATATATTTTTCCTTTTTGAAATGGAAGTACCAATATAGATACTTGGGCCACTCAGCTGGAAAGCAGATTTGCAGAAAAAGACAAGGGAGTCCTGCTGGATACCAAGTTGAAAACAAACCAGCGTTGTACGCTTAAGGCAAAGAAGGCCAGTGGTATCCAGGGCTGGATTAGGGAAAGGACTGCCAGCAAGTCCAGAGAGATGGTCCTTCCCCTCAGGGATTACTCAGCGCTGGTAAGGCCACCCCTGGAGTCCTGTGTCCAGTTCTGGGCTCCCCAGTACAGAGAGATATGGCCTCAATGGAAAGAGTCCAATGAAGGGCCACAAAGATGACAAAGCCTCCCCGTGAGGAGATGTTGAAAGACCTGTGACTATTTAACCTACAGAGAAAAAGGCTCAGGGGGATTTTCTCACTATGTACTAATACCTGGGGGAAGAATAAAAAGAAGGCAGAGTGAGGCTCTTCTCAGTGGTTCCTAGCGGCAGGACAAGATACACTGGGCACAGACCAAGATGCAAGAAGTTTCATTTGAACAGTAGAAAATATCTTTTCACTCTGAGAAGGATCAATTACTCACACAGATTGCCTGAACAGGTGGTAGTCTCCATCCACGATACATTTTCTTGTATGTACCAGTATGAAGAAAACAAAATCCCTGAAGCTACAGGAAAGGTTTGTGAAGAGCTAGTTACTCTACAGTGACCCGATGACTAGTCAATTAAGTTCTTGGGCTTCTGCTGTTGAAAGTTAGCTTTCATTAAAGAGACCCTAATATTTCATGCACAGCTTTCAAAATAGTTCTGCTCAATTTCCATTTATTTGAATAAATCATAGCAAGTACTGAAATGCCATCTCAAATATTTGGCTAGGTTTAGTTGGAAGCACAGATTCACAGATATGTCAGGTGTTAATTAATCAAAACACAACTGGATAATGGGACACTGCATCTCGGCTTAGGAGAAGAGATGATGAGGTTTTTTCCACCACTATTTTTAAAGTTCTGCTGTCTGCTGTACTGTTTGCAAGGTAAGTCCACTAGATGGCATGCTATGCTTCAAAATAGACAATTTTTAGGCTGTTTCTATAACAGCATTTTAATGGCTTTTATGATAAATATCCTACATTTTAAAGACTTAGAGCAGCAGAAAGAAGATAGAAGCACATACTATAACCAGCTATTAATGAATCAGATGTAGAAATCATGGAGCACTCACTCTTGCTTAATTTTGCAGATACACAGGTGCAGAATGATTATAACTGTACCACTTTAGAACTGAGCGTCACTGCTCTCAGTAAGGTAGGAATTATATCATTCTGATGCTGCAGTAATTCCAAAAAAAATCTTAGTAAAATTTTTACAATGGCCAGTTTAGACTTCATTAATTTATCATTAAGTAAAAATAGCATCTAAAAACCAACAAATATGAAATCCTTCTAATCAAGCTATTTCGCATATGCATTCATTACTGTATTTCTGAACTCCTCAAATTATGTCCCACTATTCTTTATTCTATGATACAAAATTAAGAGGAAGTAAATTGCTTTTTAAACAGTCAGTTAAATGAAGATGAAAATTTGCTTTCCTAGTACATCTAAATGCAAAAATTTGTTTTCTTATAAGTTCAAAGCTAAAATTGCTACTCTTTAAGAGTTTTCCATTTAAATCATGTAGTAATATCATCATCTCTAAGATCGTTTCTGAATTGTTACTCTGCAGTCAGGTTCAGTATATGTTACAGGTAACAGCCAGAGATAATGGAAGCCCTCACTTGAACAGAAGCACTCAAACTGGGAGGATTCTTCAACACAGTGAGGAAGTAACTGAATAAATTACAACACAGAGTGAGGAGGGCAAGGCAGACTCAAACACTTGAGGTACAAAGACCAGGATCATGAAAGGCTGAAGAAGTAAGATAGAGGAAAGTGTAATAACCCAAGAAGAAAGAAAGAGGACAGGAAGAATATCTAAAGTATATAAAAACTGGAAATGAAGATTTACTGGGAACTTGAAAGGAGGACACCTAACAAATGAAAAATTAAAATTTCATTTAGAAGCCAAAAAACCGTCTTTCATAAACAGCTTAGCTTGAGATTGAGTTATGTCTTCTTCAAGGTTCCTCTTACTTGAGAGGGTCATCTCAGAGAGGGAGTTTATAACTAATCCTGACATTTTTAAAAGCCACACCTTTACTTTTCTATTTCATTTTTTTTGTTGTTGTTATGGTACTACATGTAATGTCAACATATTTTAGTTCAATTTCACTCATGGAAAAGGTAAGTTTAGGGGAAATACAAAATATCTAGCATACTAGGTCTTTTGTGTTCAGAGGACATTCTTCTTTAAATGAGACTGTTTTAAACAGTATCTTCTTAAATAGAAAAATCAACAAACCACACCCCTCCCAGCCCACCTCCAAAAAATACCCCAGTTCTCAACACATGGATTTCTACATGAGGTATAGTTGGTATTCTGGAACAACAACAAAATCTGGCTTTTCAAATGCAACCAAAACTTGAGGATCTTTGGATGTTTTCCCCTTTCTCTGTACTGCCACAGTCAGAAATGCATATATAAAAGTTTGACTAAACCATGGTCTCATTTTATATTTCCACTGGCTTCAGTAACTTACACAGATTGCATTGAAATCAACATTTACAGAAGTTTGATTTTGAAAGTGAGAACTATATGATTCTGATTCTATACTAGATCTAGACAAAAGTAGCTAGACTTGAAAATAATTGGAAAAATCTATAGAAGTCATTCTTAAGCTTGTGCAGATAAAAATAAAGGTTCTGAATGAGACTTAAATAAACTGTTTGAAATATGAGTTACTTGATACTGTATATGCTTTAGAGACACAGAACTGCATTTCTTCTGATCATACCTTTTGGGATTTATGATTTATAATTAGTGGAAATATCTTGTTTTGAAATACAAAAAACCCAATTCTTTCTGCACAACCAGCTAGCTATTCAGATATAGGTATTCCTGGACATGAGTTTTAATTTTACCATTAATAACACCACAACTTCTTGATGTTTTTAATATTTCTATCTTGTTTTCTGTGAGGAGTTGCTGAGTTCAGTAGCTTGATGGAGGCATCGCTGCAGCAGCTCCCTCTTGCCAGCTCCAGCTAGAAGTGAAGCTGAGTACACCTTCCCAATAAGCACACATGCAAACACACATATAGAATCATAAAAACATAGAATCATAGAATATCCTGAGTTGGAAGGGATCATCCAAGTCCAGCTCCTGGCCCTGCACAGGACAGCCCCAAGGATCACACCATAGAGTATACATACATACATATTCACACGCCTGGCCACAAGGATTAACACAGACAGAAGACATGGCACTCACACAAACATGAAAGTCCTTCAGAAATGACACCAACATCCTCATCGTCTTTGTATCTCTGGCTGATCCAGGCAAAGGCCAGCAACTGGCCTCAGACACCCAGCCTAGCCTGTAGCTGGCCCTTGGATATTCTAGTTTGCTAACGCTTTCTGGGGGTCCTGCAGAGCTGCCCAGGTTCTGCGGGACAAGTTTTATCCAGTGCCTTGGTTAGATAAGCGTCTGGCTGCTTATCTAACCAAGGTTGTTTATCTCTGTACCGAGGTTGTGCCTCCGCAGTGAGAGCAGAGAACCCGGTGTTAATTGAAGCAGGTAGGAGCAAAGAAGAGAGAAGGGACTCTTTGATAGCATTACCCAGACTTTTAATGTTCTTCTTCAGGATATGGTGCTATCAGAGAGACCCCAAGGGGTCTGTTACACAGGGTTTTATAGGGAAAGGGAAGGGGGTGGTGATAAGGTGAGGTCCAGGGTTCTTATCAAATCACAAATTGACATGGGATGACAGTTTTCCAATGAGTTTTGGGCAAGGGCAGAACATATTTGCATTAACCTATGAACTTTACAGAACAGCAGAAGTTTCTAGCAACTGTTGAATAGTAATACAGTATGATGAATATTAAAATAACAGAGGTGGAACTGAATCTATGATTGACAAGGTTAAAACATGGCAGATAGGGAATTCCCCTCCAGCATGCTGCCTCCATCTTCTTCAGCTTCACTACTACGGGAAGGAAAATCTGCCTAAGCTATTTCTCCATTTCTCATGGAGACAGCTGGCTGGTCCATTGCTACAGTTTTCCACTTGCCTCATACACAAACATGTTCATACACACACACACATGTGCAGACTGGTTTCTCAATTGACTGCACCAGATCTCATTGGCTTTGCAGAACAGTAAGAAATTACACAGAGAGTTTAATGAGGAAACAGGGTACTGTGACAGTGCAGGGGTCAGGTGCAAGGCATGGCCTTACAAGCACACTGATCAGCATCTATCAGTACCTGTCAGCATGACTGACCCCACTTATTGTATTATTCCTCTATTTTCCTACGCTTATTTCTCTCCAAACCACCTTGATCCCTCCCTTTCCCTCCTTTGATGCTTCCCCTAACATTCCATACTCAGTCTAGTGAAATTCAAAAATACTTCTCCCTTGCACCCCAACATCAGCCCTGTAACACTAGGCAGTAATACCACCCAGTCTACAAGGCCATTTGGAAAGCCCCTGCTGACTCATGGTAATAAGTTTCCTTCACAGACTATGAGGCTGAGCCTCTCCTGGAACATCTGGGAGCAGAGCCAGGGCAGTGACTTGTCTCTTTGATTAGAATATTGCTGTTTTTCTTCTGTGATCCTTGCTGTTTGTGGACTCTTCTTGAACTTTTAATCACATAACCTAACAGTTTCTAAATGTTTCTTCTTTCAAGGAAGTAATAAAAAATATATTAAGACCGTTTAGAACCAAATATCCTGTTTTCAGCACATGTGGAATAGTATGCACTGAATGTGCACATGGGGGAAAAACATTAAACCACAAAAATTGATATATTTTAAAATCTCTGTCTGGTCTTCTATTCAAGTCTCTTGATATCTGTATTCATTCAGCATTCCAGCTAGAATAGATTTTTATTGCAAACACTCACTACAATCTCTTTCAACTATTTCTTAGGTAATAAAATTGTCTACATTCAATTGATAGTAATGGATTGTAATTTAACCATTTAATAGTAAAGCTGCATTTTCTTTAGACTGCTTTAAGGGGTCCAGTACACTTAGCAAGCTCCATCTTTTTATATGCAGCATAGTCTCCAGAGTATTTTAGACTTTATGAGATCAGCAGACCTTAAATGTTCACCATCTTCTAGCATTTTATTACACTGAGTCCATTTCCTAAGATGATTTCTCCATTTGCCGCTGATCCTGTTGTTCATTGAACAGTAAAGAAGAAGTCTTATCGCACCTTGAAGTGCGTAAATGCTACTTTAGCGATTGCAGAACGGATATCCTTGGTTGAATTGCCAAAGAAATTGAAATTCCACTGGTCAACAGGTCTTTTTTCTTAAACCAAGGGCTTTGCTGCTCCTCTGGAATTGCTTTTTCACCTTGATCATAGCACTTCATATACCTTTCCTCTATATGCTTCTATATTTCATGATTGCTATTTTCCTGTTTAGGATTTTCTGCTGTTGTTTCTTAAACTCTGTTCTTCTTCCTGCATATGTTTGCTCTTAAGATTATAACTTGCATAACATGTATACACTGTATGCAGAAACTACCCTTTTGTCAGATTGCACAGTTATATTGAACATTTGAATCTCTTTTTAAGGTATCTGTGATGTCAAAGCTTCCCAGTTATTGATTTTAATATCATTTTGATAACAAGAAAAAAAAAGAAAGTTCATTTTGCAAAGTCCTATTCCTATTCTTCAAAGACAGAAAAATTATGAACACATGAAGCCATTTCCAGGACACTGGACACCTTTTTCTCTCATTCTTTTGACAAATAGTTGTGAAGTCAGAGAGCAGAAATTGCTATTGTAAAATTTTGGAAAGAAACATGTTAATTATGAAAAATAACCAGATAAATTTTAAATCTGTGCTTGAGTTTCTCAAAATTTGGATATTTTTAGGGATAAATCTGGAAGATTTAACTCTCTTTGCAAGAGAAAATAAAAGAAAGAAAGTAGATGGAACTTCATAGATCAGAGTATTTAAAGAGAGCTCTAGAAAAGTGAAATTATCTACCCATAGTTGAAGTTGAGTTTTGACTTAAAAATGAGCATCCAAAACAGTATGTTTCATGGCTGACATTTTTATTTCCATTCAGGAAAAAGCTGTCTCATGTCTCTTCCAAATACAGAAAAAACTTTCACTATACAAATGACACTTGCTTTACAGACCTTCAGAGGCATCTGACTCTCTCCATACATTCCACTGGGAATTTTATGAAGCTCGTTCTCCCATATCAAAATTTTGCCAGAATGGATTTACAAACTGAAGGAGAACAATTTGAACAAACATGGTGTGGTTCAGAAAATTCATTTGTAAGTCATCAACTTTCTTCAACTGAATTAATTGCACATTAATATCCTTACCTTTCTTCTGTGTAGAGTATTTCAATCCTCGAAAGTATTCTCAGCTGAAAGATAAGGCTGTTTTGATTTTTTTTTCACAGAACTTTTGCTTAGCCTCCCACCCATTAAGGAGGTATTATCTTTCTCAGAATCACAGAATCATTGGAGATCTCCTAGTCCAACATGTCTGTTCAAACCAAGATTATCTAGGACAGCTTGTTTGGTATTTGCTTCTGATTATCTCCAGGGATGAATGCTCCATGTCTCTGAGCATCCTTTTCCATCATTTCACCATCATCAGAGTAATTTTTTTTTTTTTACATTTAAGTAGAATTTATGTCTTTTGCCTCTTTTTCTGTCCCATCATACCCCACGAAGTTGTGCATGCCCAACTTTGCTATCTTGATCCTTCTGTGTTGAGGTTAAGTCTTAATCCAGACTTTCCTGTGGGCCTCAGGGTCCTGGGATACTTTCTCTCAAGTTCCCCATGAATAGCTGCAAGTATGACAACCTTTCCAGGTTCCTGAAGAAAACCTCATTCACTTCTTCCTGATCAGGCAATCTGCAGTAGACACCCTCCACAGCACTGCCACCATTGGTCTGCTCTGTAATCTTGTCCCACAAATTCTGAACTAGTTCAGCATTGGTCCCAAGGCATCCATCAATGCATTTCTGCTACTCTTTCTCTCTGCCTGCCCTCATCATAAGGACTCAAGATTTAGAACTTCATTCCTCATATGGTGACGAAAGTAACTGAGTGGCACCTTTTGTTGTGGCTCCAAGTGCTTTCTTCAGATGTATCTCAGCATAACTGATTAAAAAACAGTATTATGACTACTTGTTTGGGGTTGTTTTCTAAATTATCCTTAAAATACAATTTAATATTGAAATTAATGAACATCTTTTATTTCTGCTTTTGGACTAGAACCCGGTGGTCTATGCTTTTCATTTGATTATTAAGAAGGTGAGAGAAAGGAAAAATGTCATTCAGGTAACTTAAGTGAGAACACAAATTCATGAAGACTACTTTTCAATGTTTCCCCACAATTAATGAAAGGATCAATAAATAAATAAAAATCCTAGCAAATGCAGGCTTAGGATGAAACCGCCTTCCTTTTTGTGTATGTTTACCCATGTAACACACTTTCTATTATTTTCTGTCTGTGATGAATTGCCATTTCACCTCTTTCCCCTCCTCATGTTTTACTGAGCCAAAATTTCCAGCTTTGAAAAAAATAGTGTAGCAAACAGGATGTATTGCTATCTGCCAATATCTCCCACTGTATTACTACAGCAAGAGTTCATTCCCAAGCAAGTTAATAAAACTTGGGCTCTCTCGCTTTACTTAGTGGTCTTTTAACCAGGTGAAAATTTATTATAGATTAATCAATTCAGGAAGACAATCTGTTTTATTTTGGCAACTACGTCCCTGACTCTAAATTAGCTGTGGTTAATCTGGAAACTTGTCTATCATTTTCATTCAAATCTGAAACTACTCTTTTGTGTACTATTACCAGACAGTCCATATGTTGAGATCCCTTTGTTTATCCATAATCAGAAAGCTCATTTTCCTGACTCAGTTAAAAACCTCTTTGAAAACATATGCAAGAAATGTCTGTGACAACTACCAAGTCAGTGGACCATTCTACAGCCTGGAGCAAAGTACATGGCATACATACATAAATTCTTAAAAGAGGATGGTCACTTACTTTCCACAGCCTTGGCAAGAAGTGTTTCCCCTAAGTTCTTCTATCTACTTTCAGGCAAAACTCTTTAACAACACCAAAGATACGTTCACTACTCATCTATCTGCCAGCTGCCTCCTTTGACTGTGTCCCAAGGCAATTTACTGTGAGGTGGCAAACCTGGAAGTACAAGACTGGGTTATTGTGTTGTCAGTGTCAGGTGGATCCTCACTGCAGTCTACCCTTGGAACAGGCTCTCCTGGTAAATCACTCCAGCTGTCATAATCCATAAGGTCTTATCCCTCCAAGCTCTTTCATACCGAGAACCCAAGTTTATAAGATCATCTATCTAGAGTAAATTTCTCTGCTTTTGTCATAAAATTTTACCAACTGGCATCTTGCATCTTACCCAAGAGGTAAGAGAAGACCCAGACTGAAAAAACCCAGGAATCAATATGCACCTCATGTGAGCTGTCTTTGACACTCCCTGCTGAACTGTGGCACTTTTAAGAAAACTCCTTTCTTGATGAGGAGAAATCTGGTCAGGTCTTATGCATGCACAGCTGTGTACAGGATCAATTTTGTGCAAAACATAATATTCTCCTGTTTACGACTGCTGTCCCACATATGTTCTGAAGGTGGAATACTGCTCAGTGAGATAATTCATTACCATACAGACATATTCACTGGTGCTGCTGCTTTGCCTTCTGAAGCTGCCACAATCCACTGAGAGTGTCTGTGAAAAATATTACTATCCCACAGCATATTTCTTGGCTTTTGACAGGATAAGACATGGATAGGTTTGCTTTCAGAGACAATACTGGAGGACTATGCCAAAGGCAGCACATCTTCATATTTTTTCTGCCTATGAACTACATAATTTTGTCTACTGTTCATATTTTGTTTGGGAAAATGATAGTTGAAATGGGCCCAAAGCATGACAGGGACTGTCATCATTCAACAGCATGGAGAGTGTTATCTTAGATATATATACCTGCCTTTCCTAAATCCATGTTATCTGGCCCTGATCACCTGGTTGTCCTGTGTCTGATGGAACTCAAGATGATCTTCTCTAAGGCCTTTCCTGGTACTAAGGTCAGGCTGACAGGCCTGTAGTTCCCCAGATCCTTCTTCCAGCCTTCTTGTAGACAGACATCACATTTTCTAACTTCCAGTCAGCTGGGACCTACCCAGTTAGCAAGGACTGCTGGCAGATGGAAAGTGGCTCAGCGCTCACTTCAGCTGGTAGCCACATTGATTTGTGTGAGGAAAAGACAACCCCATAGACTTGTGTGTCTAAACAGTATAGCAGGTTGCTAATAATTCCCCCTTGATTTATGGGAGCTTTGCTCAGCTTCCTGTTCCTGTCTTCCAGCTCAGGAAGACAGGAACAAGAAGCTCTTCCTTCTTCTCTATTCCAGGGAACAACTGGTCTGCTAAAAGCTGAGGCAAAGAAAGCATTAGGTACATCAGCTTTTTCCTTATCCTTTGGCAGTACGTTTCTGCCCACATCCAATAAAGGATTGAGATTCTGCTATGTCTTCCTTTTGTTGCTTATGTATTTAAGGAAATATTTTTGTTGTCTTTTACAGCAATACCCAGATCCAGTTCTCATCCACACTGTGCAATATGAGATGACAGTCCTTTTGCACCATAGCAGGTTTTCATTCTCAAGGTCAGCAAAGACTTCAGAGAAAGCCTGGAATATCCTGTAGTCCTGCTGTAATGCTGCTAGCACACCACAGTATCATCTACAATTTGGTTTGGAGATTGGTTACAAGTAAAAACACAGAAATCTCCAAACAGTAGCATTTTTTCTTAATGAACGTGGGTCATATTCAGCAAGATGAGATATAAAAGATTATGGAGGTACAGTGTGTTTAACTGTCTGCCTTATTAGATGTCCTTTCTTGATGAAGATGAAGCATCATTCATAAATGAGAAACAAAATTATTCATGCTACTGTTTGGAAACAATCCTGGAAGTTAACTATTGCTAGAAACATTAGTAGGCTTCATCTGACAGAGAGCCAGTTAGGGTGATTTAAAACAAACAAGATCTTATAAAAACTAAACCCAAGATTGAAGTTATTAAGCACTGTCAGTGAAAAAATTGCTCAGTCTCATTCAGAATGAGGCTTTTTGTAAATTCATACTGGTTTTTAATATTTTTGGGGGGCGGTTAGGGTAGAAGGAAGTATCTTTAAAATAATGTAGACATGCCCTAAGGAGCTACATCACAGAAGACATTGGTATTTTCTCAGATCAATCTGTTTTTCCTATCCCAAATGATGTCCTAGTAACATTTACTGTCCTGCGGGATCTTTAAAAGACGCAACAAACTAAAGCAAAACAAACTCCTGTGGCTTAAGTTAAATCTTTTACAGAGGAAATATGTTTTAGCTTCAGAGCAACGCTTGTCATCTAATACTTTTAAATTTTTCTGGTGCATAAAATTGCAAGATAAATATACAGAAGTTCCAATCTCCTTTTTATTCTCTGTAGTCAGTTGCTTAGCATTCAATTTCCAGTCTGGTTTAGAAACACTCTTGGAAATTTGCGTGTCTATGCACAAGTGGAATTAGATTCCTTTTAGACAGAGATTCTTAAATGTGCATCTGGGACCAGATTCCTTTCTTTGATTTAGTGTAAAAGGATAAAATAAATTTATCCTGATTATAATATGCAGGCCTACATGACTGCCCAATATGCATGTAAGAAAGAGCTCAGTGCAATTTGCACAAAGATATTAGGTTGAGTTGCAAAGTCTATTATATCCAATGTGATATTTCAGTAATACCAATCGCTGACGGTTATGAACACAGGATATGTTAATTAGTGTGAACGTTCTTTTTAGCTGACAGCATATAACAAATCATGAAGTATACAAACAGTGCTTTTAAAAGTTTTATTATCCTTTCAAAATAATTTTATTTCCTCTGAAATTGCCTCAGAACTTTACAGTACCCTTCCATAAAATGCCATCAGTTTTTTATCCTTTTGGGTTAGAAATCTGCCTTTTTTTATCTCTTTTTAATAAAGTGGCTAAATTTGCAATTTTATTCCATGGTGTCCATATGGAATTCAATGTAAAATGAATAGCTAGCACAGAGACAAAGAATACATAAAACTGAAGAAAATACAGGAATGAAAGTACAGGATCTAGTACAACACAACAATTTTCAGTGCCATATAATCAAGGGATTTTGTTTGTGTAGAGATGCAGGATAATCAGCGTTGTATCGTGGATTTCACATGAAAACTAAATGATGAAATTGTACTTCTGACATAAATATTTTCATTCCTATTTTTACTTATTTTTTTAGTGCTATGTCAGATGAAACCATTACTAAATTACCTAAATTACTTATTTTAAATCAGTAATTAGGATTTCCTAGCAGCTTAGGAATTACTGTGTTCAGCAGACCATCTGGCATGGACTATGTGAGCTAAAAAGCTTCTTTTTGCATTTTTTTTCCCTTAAGCAGATGCCATTTCTCATCAAAAAGCATAGAAGATTTGATTATTTATTTCATTCTATACTATGTTTAAGACTATATGAATTCCTCCTGCCAGCTGGTTATAATGAAATCAAATCTATTGAAAGGAATGGCAGTTAAGTATCTAGGAAGTTTTAAAAATATAGTATCTGTTTGCAAACAGCCTTACCCTAACAATGTGACGTTCAGTTGTTTTGGAATTGGATTTTTTTATATATATATTTTTTGATGATTGCTTGAAGAAATTGGTACTGAATGGATAAATAGCTTCCCTATTTCTCAGTACACTTTGTGTAGAAAGTCCAAAATTTGCCTAACCTGTGAGCCTAAATGAAAATTCAGAGAAAAGGAAAATTCATATTAATTGCAGGCAAGACATGTTTTGAAAAGTGTTGAAACTTTGCAGTTAAAACAAATGGTCATGGTCAAGGAAAAGAGCTAAAATAAAATAAATGAAAACCTGATAGCGTGTAAGATATTTTGACTTGGTGTCTTCATGAGTATACTGATATGGTGGTGAGCCAGGTAATTTATCTGAAGCTTCAAAGAACTGATTAGGTTTGGAAAGACTGCCCTGTGATTGATTGTGATCAGGAATTTTCTTGTCACACAATGTGGTGTTCTATTTCATTGGGTTTTGTTGTTTTTGTTGGTTTGGGTTTTGTTTTTTTTTTTTTATTCACTCAGGACTGATATTTTTTAGAAAAGATAGAGAATTTGTGAAAGAGTCATAAAGTTCATAACATATTCTGCAAATATTTTGGACTTGTGCTTATTGGTAACAGTGGAGCTACAGGGGTGACTTCTGTGAGAAGCTGCCAGAAGCTTCCTCTGTATCTGATGGGGTCAAGGCCAACTGGCTCCAAAACAGAGCCACCTCCTGTCCTTATCTCGAGTCCTTTCGTTATATTTTGTCTCCTCCGTCTAATTAAGGAAGCCAGGGTCAACCCACCTCAACATCATATATATTAAAATAGCAGTTAAAATTCCATTTGTAAAAGTTACCTTAGTAGATTTTCTGTGTTGCCCACTGTTCACTTTTGCAAATGTAAAAAATTCACAGGTAGCTTTGTTTTGGAATTGTTTTGGAATATTTTCTGTAATGAGAAGAAAATAGGCTTTGACATGGGATATTAATTTAATCACATAATATTTTCCTTAGTAGCTATAAATGCCAGGACATCTGTAATCTTGAAATACATTTGCATTTTTCTCTCTTCTTTATTATCTAGAGACTAATTTATTTTTGTTCTGTTTCTATTGTAGTGCTAATTCCCTTATATTGTTACTTATTTATTATTTAACACAACTATGCACAGTCTGATGCTGAGAAGACTTGCTCTTAAAACATGTTTTTTGCTCATAATGGTGCACCAAGTACAGGAAAAAGTGTTATAGAGTTTTCACTTTGTTTGTTTTTTGGTTTTTGTTTGTTTTTTTTTGTTTTTTTTTTGTTTTTTTTTTTAAGAATATGAAGCCACCTGAAATGTAGCCTTTACTTTCATAAAGGAAGACTGTCAATTTTGTTTTCACTTTGACTATTTTTTCTTCATGGATGTTTTCTTTCCTTTAAAGAATATTTTCATCTGTGTTGCCATTTGGCATCCCTCAATGAATTTTCCTTTTCACTTTGCCTGCATGCAAATTCAGTCTTAATTCTATTTTGCCTGAAAAAAATTAGGGGTGGAGCTTTTATTTGAAGGGCAAACTAAAAACGGAGAAGTATTAGAGTCAAAAGGCTTTTGTAAATCATGAATAGCAGCAGAAATACTTGATCCATTTCTACGTCTTCACTAGGATTTTCCCCTCCTATATTTCTTTTCCCTCGGTAATAGTCTCATTTCACAGAATTTGGACATCCTGGTGATAGAGTGTCACCAAATATTTTGGGGGAAAAAAAGGAAAAAAAAGGAAGAGCTTAAGTCAGACCTTCGGATAATGCAAATCAATATTATGGAATCCATTTCAACATACCTCTGCTGTCTTAAGAAAGTACTTCAGCACACACATCCATCACCTGGAGAAAAACATCCATTAAGCAATCTCAAAGAGAGAAAATGGGTGAAACAACAAATATAGGATTCTTTGTTCACAAGAATAGTTTTGTACTGTGATCTTAGACAAGAATATTAGACCAGTAATATTTTAAATGTTGAACAATTAGGCTCTAATTACAATAGCCAGTTATCCTGCTGAAGCAGTATGTAATCTTCAGAGTAACAACTTTTTTGCTCTGAGATTAATATTTTATGTGTGGCAGTTTATGAAAAACTAAAGTTAAACATATGAATTTGTCTCAGTGAGAGCAGATGATTAAATTAATAAAAAAATATGTTTTAAAATTATACATTATTAAATAATACAAAAGAAAAAAAAAGAGAATAGTAGTCTTTTTTCAGGCTTTTCCTCTGTGAATCCAAAAAAACCCCAAGTCTGTAAAAGATTTGAAGAAGTTTGCAAAGTCACCCACAAACCTACAGTGAATTACAGTATTCAAAAGAAATGCTAGACAAATGTTGCCAAAAGGAGATGCAGACTCTAGATCTGTTTTCTACACAGAGTAATTTATATGATCTATCCCAGTGTTTAACAAGGACATGTTTACACTTCTGAAAACACTATACAGAAATGCTCAGTCTATGTTAATCTCATTAATTCTTGTCCAATTCAAGTACCTTCAGCAACCCCTCTTCCACTTTGCAGCTGTCTCTTAAGTATTTGAGAACTTGTATTTCAGATTTCTCTTCCGCAGATTATGGAGCCTAGAACAGTTGTGTTTCCTAGATTGGCCTGTCTTTTTAGGGTTTAGCAGGGAGAAGGTTTCAAGTTTCCAAAATTGTACCTGACTTGACACATGAGCTAAAACCAAACCAAACCAAACCCCATCCTTCACCTATCTAGCAAAACATTTACTTTCATTAAACCCAGCAAGCATAAGGTTCCTCTTTCTTTTCCCTATCAGATTTGTTTGGTTTTGTGTAGATGATTGTTCCTTCTTAGCTGTAATGCCCCATGCTCTCCTTGAATTTGAACCCTATTTGTTTTTGTTTAATTGTCTCAATGCACTTACGTTTTATTGTGTTTACCTATGTACTTGCAAGTCCAAAGATGTTTGACAGTCCAAAAACTAAATGTCTGCACAATATAGAGACCTCTGTGAGAGTTCATCCACAAGTGAACTTTTGTCTCCAGGATGAGCAATTCATCCCTTTACTCCTATATGTCAAGATTTTATAGAATACTAAAATTTCATCTCTTGGTGCTATGCAACTATCATTATATTCCACTCAGAAAGCCAGGAAATTCTCATCAGTCCATAATATTAATATTCAATAGTCTGGATATAGAAGACAGGCAGCACATTTCTAAAAGTATGTCATTCTGATAGATAAGGATGTCAATTTTCCAAAAAAAATTAACTTTAGGCACTTAGCCTTACACATCCTTATGATTTTCTTTTGAAAATCAGTTTGAATATCTCAGATGTTGGTCCATGTTCTTCCCTCATACCTGAAAAGATATATTTCTTATTCTCATTGTATTAAGATAGTTGATCAAGAGAGTTTTTTCAATTATGAGAAGTACCCAGCAGCCTGCTCCATCTGCAGGCTATTCCAGTCACACATCTTAAACTTCAGCAATTCTCTCAAGAAATCTGCTATTCCCATCTGCAGAAGTTTCTGTTTAGAGTCTGTCAAGTTACCATGACTTTGGATGATGCCAACAGCCACAGGCTCCACAGACCATTCCCAGAAATTACTCAGGAAGGCAACTCCCACACCAGCCTTGTTTTGTTTTGCTTCTCTGTAATGGGTTGTACATTACAGATCTCACAAATTCATATCAGGATGTAGGTAAAGGCCTAAGTTTTCTTTACCTACTTCTTATCAATGGAAATTAAAAGATAGCAACTCCGTGGTGATTATTTTGCTCTATAGATATTTTCTTGACACCACAGTTTTCCTTCTAAAGTCCCAATTCCTACAGTTTCTCTTTTCAAATATCTTCAGTGGATCCCCCCCCCCCCCCCCCCCTTTCTTTTTAACTGCTATCTTTTAAATTCTTTTTCCCTCGGTGATCCCTGCCAGCATGGAGTTTTTCTCAAATGATTTTTTATCAACACTAACTGAACAAGAAGCAAGAAGTAAGAAATTTAGTAGTCTGATTTCACCCATTTTCCAGCAGCCAGATAGATGATGATGATGATGAGGATGATGTGTATTGCTGGCTGCTCATAAGTCTGTGAAGGTGCAGCATGTGGCTGCTTGGGGGCATCAGATGTTCCCCAGGGGCCATCAGGGCAGGGACTGGCATCCAGGACTGACCCAGCAAGGGAAAAGGGCAGTTGGGGAAAACTGGGAGAGGCCCAGCCCTGGACATTGGAAAGTTCTCTGGGGATAGAGCAAGGCTGAGGGCATTACCCTGTAGGTAAGGGCCTGGCTATGACACAGCAGAGGCTGCAACTCAGGCCAGTCCCAGCAGTACAGCTCCATTTTGGAGGAAAGGGAGGCAGACCCTACCAAGTCCACCTTCTTCACAACAATTTTCCCCACAGCTGCTATCTGTGTGCTTTTCCAGCTGGACCTGACCCCAGGCCAGCAAAAGCCCAGAAGTGAGGATATGTGCACAAGATCATTGCAATAGCTTTTAAGTCCTCAAAACTTTACTCAAATGCCAAAATTTAGATATCTATGTCTGAGCTACATTTATATGTTCCCACTATCATCAGTAGTGAGATGGTCCAACCCATCAGTGAAACCTGGAGATGAGAATCAGCTCTGAACTGTAACAGTGTTTTCTGGTGTGCTAAAGGTATCTGATATATTGACACAGGTCGGACAGATACAAATTCACGCAAAACTGGGGG
>VYZT01065318.1:0-11233 GCA_013400735.1 Pomatostomus ruficeps
CAGATTTGAATCACTTGGGGCCTGAAAGGGCTTCACTTGACAAGCCACAAATAATTACACTGCACTCTTTCTATTGTACTCTATTACTTTGCCTCTTATCTCTGGGCTTTGAGCACTCATGAACAAGCAAGGTCGCTTCTATTTTGACCATGATGTAACAAAACATTGTTCTTTTGTGATATGATAAATAAAACACAGCCCTGCAGACTAAACATTTTTATCAGGTCCATTTTCCACGTTTTTAAGCAACAACAACTTAGGGAGCTTGTTAGAAGTGTGGAGGTTGGAAATAACCATGCAGGCAAGTTCAGGTGCTTTTCATTTAGGAGTGTGATNAGTTCAGGAGCTTTTCATTTAGGAGTGTGATATAGCTATCTCCTTATTGTAAAAACTCATTTGAGCAACAGGGCATTAAGTTCTTAGCCAGTAACAGATAACAGTTGTATCTGTGATTACTTTAAGCAAGTTTTTACCCCCTTTCAAATCAGCAATTTTTGACAATTTAGCAGCAAAAAATAGTTTTGAACGTGTAGCACGTTACCAGTTCTTTCCTAGACACCAAACACACTTCAAAACAAACATCTTCTGTATCAGTTCACAAAATGTATTATTTAAACACAAAATGTATTATTTAAACACAAAATGTATTATTTAAACACTTAGTCAATTAGGAAAGTTTTGTGTTACTGGTATTATCCTGGCCACTGTATTCAAAAAGTGTAATGATAACATTAACACTTAGGAAAAAAAAATTAAAAAGTAAAAAGCAATGACTTTCATGGTTTAAGTAAATTACTTCTAGTCATCTTTTCTTAGTTTACAGAACAATTTATTTCAGAAGAAATTTCCTTCTTTCTCCCACTGGTTAGACAAAACATCACTCTTTTAATTTAGAGGTCCGTACTACAAACCAGATGGTACCAGGTTTTTTCACCCTTAAAACTATATTTAGAGGTTTTCTCAAGCTGCAATTAGATACAAACTAGGGAAAAGGAAAAAATTCAAACATGAAGACTAAATGCATGTAGAGAAAAAATTATCCTACCAAGAACCTTAAAACTGTTTCTGATGCCCATTATCACACCCTCATTATTTTCTAGATAAATATATAGTAGCAAGTAGGCACCAAAAGATAAAATGTTAAAGACTTCTTAGCTGCAAGTGCTGAACTTTTTACAAAGTATATTTCCCTACTCTGCCTCTACTTCAGGCCAACATAAGGACTGGCTTATTTGAGAGAAGAAAATTACTATCCACAATAATATTCTCATGACATTCTTACTGAATTGTTTTAAAACACACATAAAAATATTTTTTCCCTCTTCCCAAATGGCAATAAAAATTCATGGCAAAACTTGGATGTCTGATACTGAACCATTTCTGAAAAGGGAAGGTAAAACCAAAATTAGCAACAGATTTTGATAGAGGACAAATATGAAAAGGAAAAAAAAACCCTAGAAACAGAAACAACAACAAAACCCATAACATAAAAAACCCCAAACCAAACACCAACCTCCCCCCTCAAACAAACAAAACCCAAACCAAACAACAAAAAAACCCATCCCAAATTCAACCATACTTCAGAATCTACTGTCAAACAGAGGAAACGGTGCAAAGATGCTACTCCTACCAACCACACAATCACATCTCCATTCTGAACACTCAGCAAAAGGAAAGGCCTTTGGCATTTCCTATTCAACACCAAAAATAGATGTTTTCAGTAATTACTGACTTTTTATCCTCCCTCACTAGAACATAAACCAGGAATGGAGGTCTTTGGCTTTTAGTGGGAGAATGAATCTCTAAGTGGAAGCCAGCTTTCAAATGTTCTCAAACTTGCTTGTAAGAATGAAGCATTTTGAAGTTTTACAGGGAGTATGTCATCACAGGAGATAATTTTTCTTAGAATTTGTAACAAAACAGAAAAACAATAGGCTAATATGTTTTTGATTCTATAATGGCATAACTTTCAAATCCAATTCTTTTTCTTGAATATCCATTTCTTCACATATTTAAAGTAAAGTGAGTATTTTTATTACATTCCCTGACATTACTATAAATTTACTAGTCCATTAATTTATTACTAAACTGAAGACACGTTCTTTCCTCTCCCCCCATCGTAAAGGAACAAGAAAGTCAGACTGTAACTACCATCACAGCTCAGCTGCAAGGAAGACACATGATCGGGGAGTCCTATTCCTGATAAGAGCTTGATTACTCAGTAAGGAGTAGAGAAGGGAATCTATGCACGAAGAAAGAGTCCTCTGCAAAACCAGAAGTGGAGGCAGTTAGCTGAAGTGTGTATTTCTCAACACCTTTGGCCCTTTTTCATAAAAACAGTCTATTGTAATCAATGCAGACTTGCTGCTGAGCAATTGATTACTTCACTACCTAATCAAGACTTTGTTTGGCTTTTTGTAAAGCATTATAAGGAAAGCTTATTTTCATTATTTTCCAATCTGAAGGTACTGCAGCACTTGAATACCTTCTGCTCTGGTATAAAAAGGGGATCCATTTTTTAAAAGTGAATCAATTACAGGAGAGATAAGAAATATAAAAAATAAAATAATGAAGATTGGTAGTTTTTATCTTACCATTTTCAAGGTAACCTAGTGGGAGAGAAGACTTTCACTGAAGTTTTATACTGTTTTCACTCTGTTGAAGAATTAAATACTCATATAGTAAGAATATCTTTTTGGATACACAATGCTTTTCACAGCATCTCATCAGGCAAATAACTATTATCAAGTGTAAGCAACACCTTTCAAGAGTGATTTTTGAAACTCTGTGTAGCTTGGACATTATTCCACAACTGTCTCATAAAGGCCCTGGACTTAACTGGGACCCACAAACACTCTGACATCAAAATAAATACCATAGTAGATGGAGGCTGCAGTAGAGGTTTGGCTGTCACTACTTCGCGTAGTAAGTACCCTACCCTGAGGGCAAATTCAACACCCAAAATCATCTTTTCAGATTTCCTATTTACACACTCTCAGAACTGATGGTTTTTCTGAACGGGAGGTGGAGCTCTCACTGCACCAACAGAAGAGGAATGAGAAGAAACTCTGTTTCGAACCTGGGATGGACATGGCGCTTCTCACTCATGGTATCCTCCCTCTCGTCTTACTTCAATGCCTGAAAATATCCAAGCCTGACTGTTGTGCCCCAAATACTTTATTTAAAACAAACAAACAACCCTACAACATTTATTGGTTTATGAAACACAAAATTTATAACACAATATATAGGTTGAAATAATAATTTAAAAGAGACTGTTCACAGGAAGAGGGTATTCATGCTCTAGCTGCAAGACTTTTACCATCAGGACATCTCAGAATATGTTTATTAACAGACTATATACACTTCTCCTTTCCTTTTCTATTAAAAATACAATTCCACTTTCAAATAGAATGACAACACTTCTGTTTTGTCATCAAAATCCCCTTACAGAATGCTCTCCAAAATGCTATTTTAGTCTTCCCCAGGCCACAAAAAATTCAGGGTTATAGAAAACTGAAAATGAAAAGTTGATACAAGCCCTCACATAATTCCTGTAAACACAAAAATATAACGGCTACTGATAGCAAGAGTATTCAGAATATGGTAGCTCAAAAGCGTGCATCAGCACATTCCCACGATGCACACCTAAACCAAGTATTTCCACTGTACCCAAAAGCAGCACTGAAATTATCCCACCAAGCACTCTGCACAGAAGCACCTCTTAGGTCTCATAGACTGAAATTCCAAGATAACTTAATAAATGCCTTAACAGTTATCAATTAAATCTGGAAGGAATTACATCAGGGGCTAAAAAATTCAAAGACCAATTAAAATTGCATTGCAGTAAGAAAAATGGAGAAATCTATTACCTCTCCCCTTATGTTGCATTTTAAAATTCTGATGTGTTCTCACTCCTGGCTAGTGAAGAACGTACATATGTTTAACACTATCTTTGTTGACAAGATTTTACAATTATCATGACTTGATGCCACCTGGAACATTACCAGGAGTAGTTAAGCATGAATCCTCTGGTGAGATGATTCCACTGATAGTATTACCTTACTAACAAAATTTTGTCACCAATACCTCTCAAAGATACACTGTAATTCAAATACGTTTTTATTGTGATGCATGTCTGAATGTCCTGCTACTTCCAATCTTTGTGAAAATGTAAACTCCTCATTAAAACCACAAACCAGTACATATCGAGAGAGGATTGGATAACGGATGCTTTGCAGTTGCAGTGTACTAATAGAATGTGTCAATTTTTGGTCTTTCAGATGGAAAATTGAGAGAGGTAATCATGCTGCTGCTTCTACACTCAGCTGTCAACGCTCCCATCACGAGTAAAGCAAAAGGCATTTTCTGTTCAGAGAAATCTTACGTGGCCCTTTCCAGTAAGACTGCACGACTGTGAATCAGGGGCCTTCGAGCAACTGGAGATCACCAGAGCTTTGTGTCTCTGTCTGACCTGCCCACAGCTCTAACTGATCGCTCTGTACAAATTCAGCCAGTTTTCACTTCGGTTTTACCTATTCCTAGTTTCTGCCTTAGCTGCCATCCTGTGCACTGCAGAACTCTTTGTGTCTTTACACTCCTCACTGCATACCAAGTGGTCAGTTTCATATCACTGACAAAGTCTGTCAAACAGGAAAAGTGACTAGAGGAAAGAAATTGAATCGTCACTGCTGACAAATGCACAAGTTACCCCTAAAAAAAAAAAAAAAAAAGAAAAAGAAGTATTTTTTAGTAACAGCAATCTGGCTTACATTATCAAGTCTTTCCTCCACTAACACATGCACCTTCAATGGAACTTCAAACCCACCAAAACCAATGATCAAAACAGCGTTTGTCTGACATTACAGAATCACTGACATCTGTCAAATTATCTTTTATAACCTTCACCATCCCTGCAGGAGAGAAATGCATCTGTACAGACCTACTCTGACTCCCTTGTAGAGAAACCAGGACATCTGAAAATCCTCTGTGAAGACACTAAGACTGTAAAAACTCTAATTAGATCTAATGCCTCTGTTTAACTTCCTTGAACTTGCAGTAACTGGTGTGTCACTGATTTCAACAGCACTTGTGACACCAGGTTCATACATGGCGAGCTTATAAAAGCTTGACTGGTGAGCAAGTAGTCTTCATGCTGGCAGATTTCATACTCGAGGCACTCAAAATCTGTTCACATTTTTTAAAACTACCAAGTTTACACAGTCTAGAAAAGTGAAAGCCAAAGAGCTGGAACAGTAATACTTTGAAATCTTTTTACATAAACTCATAATTACTCCCTCCATACTCTGTAATTACAAAACTTATAAATATTCCTCCTTTTATAACTTGCTATTGTGATTTATTCTAGGTCTTCATGGAAGAACAACTAAAAACTTCCCTTTTTGACTCTATGTACATTTATTTTAACAGCAAAGAAGGCTGAAATACATAAACTACACCAAACCTTAGATCCTTGTGGGTTTATACTCCCATAAACAGAAGTATAGCCTTGTAATTAAACTGCTGCTTCTATGGAGGCAAAGCCTATGGACTTTCAAAAAACCCACATTAGTTTATGATCTTACATGTCAGATCTTGCTTCTACATTTGCAACTCCAGGAGCAATTTGGAGAGTAGTATTGGAAGTGTTAATTAAAAATGCAGTAAGCACTTGTGTCAGTCAAGTGTGCCCTCTGCTCTACAACACATTTAAATGTATGTCACCTTGCCCTGCAATATACCACTGTAAAATTTTTTTGGTCAATATAAATCAAATGTACACTAATTTATTCAGTAAGTTTCCTGGGATCTGAATCAACATTAGAAATCTAACTAGTATTTATTATTCTGTTATTGACAAAGGGAGCATATTTAAATGACAACAAGAACACGTGGGTGTCATTTCGAAGTTGAATTGTTCTCTGGGGACATCCTTAGTAAGCGCCTACATTTAAAGGTCACTCACTGCCAAATTATGAACAACTGTTGCATTTATTAGCACAGGCTCAATAGTTTAGAAGCTAGTGTCATCAATTTAAACTGACAATGAAATTTAATTGTCCACCAGGAAAACTGACATTTCACATGTTCTGTGTTTCATCATTTTATGTATACTCCAAACAGAACTGGAACAAGTGCAAATTCACTGTGGGGTTTTCGTTTGGGTTTTTTTGCGTGGGGGAGGTGGGGGAAAATGACTTTCAAGATTTTACATCAGAAGAATAGTGTTTTAGTAAAGCTGATCTCCTGAAACAAACACTTTCGAAAAAACTGTGTTTCCCATTTACTTCATTGACAGAACCCAATCTCAAGTGTTGCAGAATAAGATTTTTCCCTTATTTTTCCTTCTAATCTCTTATTTCCCTAATATTTTATCTCTCTGATCACGACCCGCCTCCTTTCTATTTCTTAATTGCACTGTAGTTTTCCCTCTGAAGCTAGAGAGAAGTTTCCACTTTCTATGGCAAGTCATCTCCACCCTCTCCCCAGAACTGATGGATCTCTGCCCATTTCACTTTCCAAGTGCTGCCTAGTCACACCAGGGACAAAAAGAAAATAATCTGAAACAACAGGTTTAAGCTGAAAACAAATCAGTAAGTTGACAATGAATTCCCACAAAGAAAAGGACAAACATCCCTTTTGTGTCCTTTCTTTCCAGGAAGCAAGAACACGCATCAGCAGTGTGGATCCAGGGGAACTGGATTCTGCTCTGCTGAAGATAAGGAACCAGAAATGCAGGGATGTCAGGAAAGCGTGCTATGGTTGCAAGGCAGAGCCACCACAGAAAGGAACAGGACTCAGTTCAGTCTCTCATTTCATGCAGGAGGTCACCACCACTGTTCCTAGCAAAGATGCTGGGATGACCATCACCACTCTTCTCATAAAACCCATCCTGAGCACTGCTTCTCGGCAGCCACAGTGCAGAAAGCACCCTCTGTAACTCGCTGGCATGTGACTGGGCTGGTGGGCAGTCAGCACATCAGCAATCTTCTATCTGCTTCCATCATCCTTTTCTGCTATTAGTTGCATAATCTCTGACAGTTCCTTGTTCCAGCTACTCCAGTCCAACAAAACATTTTAATTTTGATCAAGTTAGCACTTGTGGGAAAGACAATAGTAAAATGATAAACTGCAAAGTGGTACTCCTGTGATCACAGAATCACATAATAGTTTGGGTTGGAAGGGACTTTTAAAATCATCTAATCCATTCCTTCTTGCAATGAGCAGGGACATCTTCATCTAGATCAAGTTGCTGAGAGCCCCAACCAAAGCAGCCTTGAATGTTTCCAAGGATGGGCCATCTGAAGCCACTCTGTGCAACCTGTGCAGTGTTCCACCATCCTCACTGCAAAATCTGTGTTCCTTATGTCTACGCTGAATCTATGCTCTTTTAGTTTAAAAGCACTGCTCCTTGTTCTACTCCAACAAAACCTCCTAAAAAGCCTGTCCCTGTCTTTCTTAAAAGCCCTGTTTATATGCTGCAAAAATGGAGCCCTGGAGCCCTCTCTTCTGGCTGGACACATGAGCTCTCTTAGCCTTTCCTCACTGAAAGAGGGGAGCAGAGGAGCTCCATCCCACTGATCCATTTTCTGTGGCCCTTCTCTGGACTCAATCCAATAGTCCCTCTCTTTCTTGTTTTAGGGATCCCAGAGCAGGACACAGCAGACTCCCTCCAGGTGGGATCTCACCACAGCAGAGCAGAGGGGCAGAATCCCCTTCCTCCCCTGCTGCCCACGCTGCTTTGGATGCAGCCCAGGACATGTTTGGCTCTCTGGGCTGGGAGTGCTCATGGCTGGGCCATGTCCAGCCTCTCACCCACCAGAGCCCCTAAGTCCTTCCCTGCAGGGCTGCTCTCAATCCCTTCATCCCCCAGCCTGGATTGATACCGGGGTTGTCCCAACCCAGGTGCAGCACCTTGCACTTGGTCTTTTTGAATCTCATGAAGGTCCCACAGACACACTTCTGGAGCTTGTCCATGTCCCTCTGGATGGTATCCCGTCCTTCAGGAGCATCACCGCACCACTCAGCTTGCTGCCATCTGCAAATTCACTGAGGGGGCACTCGATCCTTTCATCTATGTCATTAATGAAGATATTAAGTAAATGATCCCAGTAAAGACCCCCCAGTGGCACCACTCATCATTACTGTCCACTGGGACTCTGAGCCATTGACCACTACCCTCTGGATGTGACCATCCAACCAAATGCTTGTCCATCTAACAGGTGACACAGAATCCATATCTCTCCAATTCAGAGAGAAGCATGTTGGAGGGGACCATGACAAAGGCCTTACTGAAGTCCAGATGAATGACTCCTGCAGCCCTTCCCTTACACATTGATGTAGTCACTCCATCAGACGGTCGCCAGGTTGGTCAGGCAGGACCTGCCCTTGAGGAAGCTGTGCTGGTTGTCTTGAGCCACCTCCCTGCCCTACATGTGCCTTAGCAGAGCTTCCAGAAGGATCTGTTCCCAGGTATGGAGGCGAGACTGACAGGTTGGCAGCTCTGAAGGTCCTTCTTCCTATGCCCTTTAAAGATGAGTACTCTTTGTCCCAGCCACCTGGGATTCCACAAGACTTTTCAAATATCAGAGAGTGGCTTGGCAACTACATCAGCCAGTTCCCTCAGGACTCTGGGATGCATCTCATCAGGATCCACAGTCTTCAGTGTGTTCAGGTTCTTCATGGACCTTATCATGTCCTAGAGTGGGGAAGTAACTTACTTCCCCATTCCCTGCCTTGCAGTCTGTCCACTTGAAAAGTGTGGGGAAAAAAGACAGCAAGTGAAGACCGAAGCAAAAACAGTGAAGTAGCTCAGCCTTTTCTTGTCCATGGTTACCAGCTTGCCAGAAGTGTTCACTGGAAGTATGCCTTTTTTGACCTTCATCAATAAACTGTTTTAAATGTTAATACTGTAAAGCTGCTGATGAAAACTAACTTAAAGTGAATTGCCTATATAATTTCATAGCTAGTACAGAGCAATGGCGAGCTTTCATGGATCTCAGTTTTGCTGGAAGGAGGACATATAGTGTTCCCTTTGAATTTCTGTATTTGGAACAATACTTATGCAAATTATTTAGCAATACAACAATTTGACAATTACGTTGGCATAAGCTTTCCTCACACATAATCCATAAACGAAAGACACAATTATCAGAACAGTTTTCCACATCATCTCCTACAAACATGCCTGACCCAGACAATCTTTAGCTATGATTCCTTGTACAGTTTCATGGTTAGCATAAAGCATGACCATTTTTTGTATGGGATGCAGTACAGAATCCCCTCACCTGACTGAAATGGCAAAATAATCATGCAGGGAAAACTACCAAAATCTACTGAACTACAGCAGCATTCAGATCCACGAGACTGACTCATCACCAGTAAATTACTCGAGAGGAAAAGAGGGGTAACAACCAACACTGTTGTAACAGAACATGTTCATTCTCAGAATCATTTTCTTGAAGACTTTTAGAAACATATAATTTCATTTCTGCTTTCTTTGAACCTTACACAGCTTAACATTTAAGAAATTTTAAGAAACCAAATCCTCTAGACAGCAGGACTCACACACAGAATTACATTTGCAGAAACTCACTAAAAGCAAATACCAAAAATAAACATTATTATGAAAAATCCTGTTCCTGTAATATGCACATATTAGAAATCACTGTCATTTCAACTAACCTGCTCAACTAGGACATGGTGGGATCAATCTGTGCTATTGTAATCACACTCATTCGAAACGTTTTAAAGCCAAGTCCTCAAAATCGCACAGGTGCCTTGTAGGGAGTCACTTAAGTTCAATCAAGAGGCAGAAATAACAACGCTGCTACCTTCCCACATTAACACATTGTCCTGGGGTGATTTTATGCTATGTATTTCCCCATCATCTGCTTTTGGGAGTTTCTTCCCAAATTTGTCTCAAACCAGGACCAACATATAAAGTGGTTTACCTTTTTCAAGGCCTGCAAACACTTGCTAGTGGTGAGGACCAAAGAATATACAGCATTAAGTATCAGGAAAATGAACCTGCTTCATAGAACTATGCTTACATGGATTAATCTTCTAGAAGTTCTATAAGATTCAGGGTTTTTTTCAGGTATTTCTTAACAAGTCTGAGCTACTAAATGAATATATTTAATAAAAGAAGCAAGCTTTGAATATCCACTTTCAGACAAATACCTTGGGTTTTGGTCCACCTATCTCCACCCAGCAACTTATGAAAGTATTATGGTCCAACAGTTTCGTGGGATGAGAAAACTATTGGGAACAAAAAGGTCCTCTAAAAACTGTGCAGACTAACTTGCCTGTTCAAGGAAGATCAGCTACACAGCAGGCTACTCAGAATAGTGTCCAGGCAGGTTCTGAGAACCTGCAAGGATGGAGACTTCACAGTCTTCTGGGCAACCTATGTCAGTACTTGGCCACCCTCACGATAACAAACCAGTCACGTCTTATGTTTAAAGGGCGTTCCCTGTGTTCTGATGTTTGCCCACTGCCACCTCTCCTGTCACTGGGCACCCACACGAAGGGTCTGGCCCCCTCACTCTCTCTATTCAGATCATCTGTACACACTGAGGAGATGCCCCTGCCCCTTCTCTTCTCCACGATGAGCAGTCCCACGTCTCTCAGCCTTTCTACATGCAGGAGATACTCCGGGACCTTCACCGTGTTCGGCCCTGCACTGGACTCACTCCAGCTTCTGTTCTGAGCGCTGCAAACCCAGCACGTGCCTCTCTCAGCGGGGCCGAGAGGCGAGGGAGCTGCTGCCTCTCCTCCCCTGCCTCCCGCTGCCCCAGCCGCTGCCGCTGCTGCCCCACAAAACAGAGCCCGTGTGGGGCAGCAGGGGTCTGACGGGCTGAGAGCAGCCTTCCTGAGCCAAGAGGGGCCGAGCGGGCACGGGCTGCGCCGGGCAGGGCAGGGCTGGGCATGGAAAGGCTAGAGTGGGTAAGGAGGGCAGGGCTGGGATGTGCAAAGCAGGGCTGGGATGGGCATGGCTGGGCAGTGCAGCGCTGGGGAGAACAGGGCATGGCTGGGCATGGAAAGGCTAGAGTGGGCAAGGAGGGCAGGGCTGGAATGGCTGCACAAGGCAGGGATGGGCATGGCTAGTCAGGGTAGAGCGGAGCAGGGCATGGCTGGGCATGGAAAGGCTAGACTGGGCAAGGAGGGCAGGGCTGGGATGTACAAAGCGGGGCTGGGATGGCCGCACAGGGCAGGGATGGATGGGCATGGC
>VYZT01065321.1:0-10872 GCA_013400735.1 Pomatostomus ruficeps
CGCCGGGCCCGGGCCGGCCGGAGCGGGGGCGGAGGGGGCGGCACGCCCGACCTCCCTCCCTCCCGCGGGCGCCCGGCTCGCCGCGCTCTCCTCTCGCAGGTGCATTCCGGAGGATGTCACTCACTGGGGTTCAAACGTGCGGCCAGTTTGGTTTTGCTCTCCCCCGCCACCCCGAGAAAAAGAAAAAAAAAAAGAATATTAAAAGAGAGGCGCACCTGGCGCGGGGAGAGCCTGGTTGCCTGGCTGCGGATGGGGGACTGGGCGCAGCGAGGCAGCGCCGGCAGAGGCAGGGGCNGGGCACAACAGTGCTGCAGAGCTTCCCCTCCGCCCCCCCGCCAAAAAAAGACAATAAAAAAGAAAAAAAAAAAAAAAGAAGAAAATAAATTTAAAAGCAGCACCACTTTGGGGGCAATCCCTCACTTACCCCCAAATCCTCCTGCTTTTTATCTCTCCCAGCTCCTCGGACGTGCCGCTCCAGCCTGCAGTCCCAAAAACAAATCGAGGTCAAGGCGCGAGCCGCCGGCTGCCGCCGCCTGCCTGCAGCTCAGCTCTCGGGAGGGACCATTGCTGCCCAGGGCTGGCCCCGCTGCCCGCACCGCGGCTGCTCCGCCGTGTCCCCGGGCTGCAGCCGCTGCTGCNCGCCCGGCTCGCCGCGCTCTCCTCTCGCAGGTGCATTCCGGAGGATGTCACTCACTGGGGTTCCAACGTGCGGCCAGTTTGGTTTTGCTCTCCCCCGCCACCCCGAGAAAAAGAAAAAAAAAAAGAATATTAAAAGAGAGGCGCACCTGGCGCGGGGAGAGCCTGGTTGCCTGGCTGCGGATGGGGGACTGGGCGCAGCGAGGCAGCGCCGGCAGAGGCAGGGGCCGTGGGCTGGGATGCTGGGATGCTGCGCGGCGCGGGGAGGTGCGCGGGGGCTGCCCCGGGCCGCGGCGCCCGGCGGGGTGGCTCGAGCTGTCGTGGAAGAAGGGAGGGGACAGGGGCTCAGGGCTGCAAACGAGAATCCCGGCTCAGGGCAGGTGTGCGAAGGTTCAACTGCTTCGACTGCGGATGCCTTCGTTGACCACGACAAGGCAGAGGGAAGGGGGAGGGAGGGAGATGCTTTGGGTATCAGGCTGCTGTCCCAGCTCTTGGCAGGTGTGCAGAGGTCACGTTACAAACACTCCAGCGGGGGCTGCATGCAGAATAGGCTGAACACAGATCGGTTTGTAAACAGTTCTCAAAGCTGGGCATACTTGGGGCAAACAAGGGCATACTTGTAAAATGCACCTTTGAATGGATTCTAGCAAAAGGAGGACGCCTGATCTCTGAATGGTGACAGAGAGCATCTTGAAGAGGAGAAACCACAGGGCTACGTTGTTATTTCCATCGGCTCTGAGAAATGCATAGAACTCACAGCTTTCCGATATACCTGATGGTGTTTAATTGTGACAGATCAGGTTTCTTGAGTGCTTGAAAGCAACTGGATGGGAAAAAATCACCACTGTTTTGAAAGGCAGAATTGGACTGCAGGCATTTAACCGTCAATGTGATGCTTGTGTTCATTTTGCTGGTTCCCAGGGTAGTGCGAGTGCTCTTTGCACTGCAGCAGTCTCTGCTGATGTTTACTCCATCTCTTCTTTGGCTTACAGAGAGACTCAGGATTCTGGCACAGTAAGTGCCGTCATCTGCCCAGGGAGGACAGTGAGGCTGGACAAGGGGCACTGCCACTCAAGGTTTATAACAGGAATTCCCACATGTATTGATGGATTTTCCTTAAACAGTGGGGCTGTGCAGCAAGAGGGAATCCTTTCCCTGACACGTTTGCAGAAGGCTGAGTATCATTTTAATACTGGAGTTTGAAGTATTCTATGCAATTCTCTTCTTTATGCCTTATTAAAATCCAGATTAAAATCTCCTGTTCTGGGATTATAAAAGGTATGAGTGGCATTATCTATCTCTAGTGTAGAGGTCTGTAAGCACACTCTAGGAAATGCTCAGTAAAGATTTCCATTGATGTTTACTAAACTCCTTTCCTCAAACAGATTCGTGTTTTCCATGGATTTGCCTGTAAATTCTCTTTTGGGCTTTCCCAAATAATTTCTTGCAATAACATCCCAACCCAGAACATACTAAACCCCCCAAGAGACCTTGTCTTTTATATTTACACAGTTATCCTTGTTCCCAAAGCAGTCTCCTTGAAATTACAGCATTCCACGTGGGGAAATAAATGTCTCAGGCAAGTCAGATGATCTGTTGTAAAAGGGTGTGCTGACCACTAGGTCAGCAAAGAACTGAACTGCTGATGAGAGAATGCCAAATCCCAAGGGCAAGCTCATGTTTAATTCCTCCTGGTGATCAGTGGGACTTTAACGTGAGCTTAATGTCTGGAAAAAATTAGGTAGTTGATGTTGGCTGCTAGCAGACAGCCAAAAGTCCCAAATATATTAAATTTTGTGCATCTTTTTAGAAAGCTTATCATCCTCATGCAAACCTTCTAGTTAGTTTAGTGGCCTGTGATAAATAACAAGTTTGTGACTCAGACTGAAAAATCTGTGAGGGATCAAAGGCAGCTTGGAAGTTCCCTTCACCTGGAAAATACAGTAGCGAGCTTGGAAACCTGAGAGTTGTTAAATCTATATAAACACTAATGAGATCATTCTGCTGTGATTTTCTCACTGTGATGTGATTGGACTGGCAGTGGCCTTCACGCTTGGGTTTGAAGTAATTTTGGCCATATTGGCTCCTGCAGCTGCCCAGGAAAACTTCGTTCAATGAAGTTGAATGGGTGTCAATATGGGGCTGTTCCAAAGCCCACTGCGATCAATTGGAATATTCCTGCAGCCCGAGATCAGCTGGAATATTCCTGCAGCCTGAGATCAACTGGAATATTCCTGCAGCCTGAGATGATGTCTGGCTCCGGCTTTCACTGCGGAATTCGGGACCGTTTGTTTGATCCCAAGGGAAATGGTTGAATGTAGTGGGGTGTATTGGAGGCAGGAGCAGAACATCACTCCCTGTGTGCATTGCTTTGCTGGAACGTTCCAAACAGAGCAAAATTCTGGCTGCAGCACCCATTTTTTATGGTAGGGGTTTCCATTCAAAACTCCTGTAACTCACTAGAATGAAGTGGGTTGATATTTACTGCCGTTATTTGAATTCTATCCCTGTTTATACAGTTGGCTAAACTTCTTAAACTTAATCTTGGCAACCTTTAAGCTGCACTGGAATCATTGGACTGACTACTTATGTGTCTGCAAGTTAAAAGGACTGCAGAGTGGACTCAGGCAGGTCTCTGAAGCGTGTTTCTGTAGTTCAATTGTGAGGATTTTACTATCTCGGATTTCCGGCTGGGATTTCTGGCAGCTTAGAAGCACCCAATGTATTAATTACAAGCTGGACACCCGCATTTCCTCAGGCTGGATTTACACAGAAACACCTTTCCAGCACTGTGAACACAGTTCAAAAGGTACTTACTGACTCCACATGCTACAAGGTTTTTATACCAACATCACACAGGTTCGTACCTGCTCAGAGGAGCCAGCACTTGCCTCATTTGACTCAAAATTAGCTCGGATCAGGAAAAATGAATTGTAGAAATTGTTCAGAACTGGGCAGCTTCTGAGCACAATGGGTTAAACTGTGGCTTCCCCTGTGTGGCTGGAAGAGGCTGCTGCTGTTCCTCGCTGCTGCCCTGCTGAAGGCGGTCACGTGCAGCAGTTTTCCTGAGTGTCCCCTGGCTCAGTCCTGTTCAAGTGACTCAGCAAGGACCTGCTATTGAAGCTGGCTGAAGATTCGGGTCTGTTTCCAGCAATTAAGCTGGCAGAGCTGGAGCAGTTCCTGCTCTTTCTGGTTCTCCCCCTGTCCCAGGGGCTGCTGGCCCCATGGCAGGGGTGATGGAAGGAGTTGTGTGTCAGCTGCTGAATCACCACTGGGAATAGCCTGGGATACAAGCACGACAAAAATCAATGTTCCATCAAAATCAGAGAAAGGGCCAATGCTGCAGCTCACTCAGGTGACAGGATGCTCACAGGTCCCCAGATCCAAATGGGCAGTTGAGGATCACCCAGGCTATCAGTCTGCTGATAGCCAGCTCAGGGGACTTCACCAATCTGTGCCAGAATTGGACCCCAGCCACTACTGAGGTGAAAGTGGTCACCTGGAATGAATTATCATACTGATAGCCTTGAACCTTGCTGGCATAAAGCACATAAAGGCTGCACCAAACCTCCTTGTCTCAGGTTTATTCTGTATTTACACTTCTACTCCAGGTAGAAATTGCACCAGTAGTTCTTTATTGCAATTAAATTAATTACTTGTAGAAGACAGAAAGGGCTTTTTGTGTTTAGACAGTATGTTTTAATATCTTTCCATGGAAGTAACTTCAGAGACAGTTAAATGGCATAATAAATTGTCAAAAAACTACCTGAAAAATTCTGTGCATTCCATGCAGACCTTTAAAGCTATGATAAAGAATTGCATACACATTTCTTTTAAAGTGAGAAACAAAAATTCACCTACTCAAACTTTTGCTACTTATTTATTTCCTGTTTGTGGAACTTCAATCTCAAGGAATAAGTGTGGGATTAGGAAACAATTGAAAGTGCTGATTGTGCCAGCATTTTGTGGCTTCTGCCGAGCTGCCTGCATCTCATTATCTGGGATTTATACAATGGGCTACACTAGTGCAGGGCGTTCAGGGTGATAATTTGCAGTGAGAAAGGCAGGACTGACTTGGGCCATGTCAGGAGCAGCAGAGGCTCAGCAGTGCACCAGGTGTGGGGTGGGACAGCAGCACTGGTCAGCAAGAGATAAGGGAGCACAGGCAGCTCCAGCCTCCCTGCCCAGCCCTGGGGGTGTGTGGAATGAGCTGTTTGAGGGGTCCCAGCCACCCAGGAGGAGGGGCTCAAAGCCTTGGCTATGATGTTGGGAATCCACCCTTGTCAGCAATTTCTGCTCACAAGAACCTTCTGTTTGTGTCTGAGCTCAGCCCTCTTGGTAACATGGCTCATTTGAAGCTTTTAGGTAACCCCACCCAAATTACAAAGATGCTTCAGGAACTTCTGTGGAATAACAGAATGTGGGTGACAGAAGAACAGGCTCTGACAGCCAGAGTGACCTCCTGGCTTTGGTCCAGAAGAAACCCTGGGACCCATGAAACACATCCTGGGTCACCAGGGCAGTGCTGGGAGAGCACTGTGGGTTTGTGACCTGCTGGAGCTGTCAGAGGTGACAAACACTGTTTGGGACCTTCCCAGGCATTGGTTCCCTGTTCCCATCCAAGGGAACAATCCCTTCACAGGCATTGGTTCCCTGTTCCCATCAAGGCAATGCTGTGACACAGAATTGGGGATTGGGGCACTCTGGGGTGCAGAGTTATTTCCTGTTTGGGTGGTGGTAGATGAGGAGTTTTCACTGCATTAATAAAACATCTTTGCACAGCAGCACCTTGTGAAGTCCGGGACCCCTCTTGATCACCACAAACTTCTTGGTTCAGAGGTCAGGAAGGTCACCATTGGAAAGCCACTGGTGAGTTGCTGAGAATGAAGCTTAAATACTCAGTGGTGATGTTACCACATCATTTCTAGTGCTCCTGTTCCCAGTTTTGGTACTGCCATGCTTGTGTTTTATGATGTTTTCAGTTTTTATAAATAATGCTGATCTCCCATGGAAAACTTAGAAAAAGTTGAACGTATTCTAAAAATACAACCCCCTAGGAACCCACCTGTGCAATGGGCATTAAGGTAATTCTTTTCTTGTATTGATAGGCCTTATCAAAACTGAGATGGAATTTCCCTTACTGCCTGTAACTGCACCTTGCCCCAGAACAATTTCTGCCCCATTCATGCAACTCCTGTTGGTGTGAGGGAGGCTTTTTCTACAACCACCTGCAGCAGCTAAAAAGCACAAAAGAGAACTTCTTGCTTTCTGTTTCTCTGCCTCCATCCTTGTGTCTTGCAAGCTTGAATTAATTAAAAGATCAAAAGCAATATGTGGGTTTTGATACTGAGAATTCCTTGTCATCTCACTGCAAAAGAAAAGAACACACATCTTGAAAAATTTTTTTGAAATGGATCTCAGTGGTTCCACATTACAGACTTTGGCAGCCAATTGTCACCTGGTGCCTGTTTAATGGAATTTCTTAGAGGAATGGTGATTGCCCTATCACAGTGATGTTGTGGATGTGTGAGTCAAGGGAGCTGTGCTGGGAATTTTAAGTCCATGTTGCTTTTGGGGTGGGTTGAGTTGGACACTCACATTCCCACTAGGATGTAAGAGGTATTTTGCCACTTTTCCCACTGTGCTGAGCTTTGCCACAGGACATTTGGCAGGAAAAAGGTGAACGATGAGCACACCTTGACTCCTGTGTGACTGCCCAGGGCAAGGTGCAGGAACTCACTAGAACTTGTTCTCTCCTGAGCTTGTTCTAGAACCTAAAATATCAAGGAAAAAGTCACATTCCTTGGCTTCTCTCTGTGTGGAAGGTTTGGTTTGTGCACCTGTGGAATATGAGGCACAACCTTGTTGAATTTGTTGCCTGTTTCTAGTTGCTGTTTTTCTGTATTAATGCATGAACCATTTTGGGTTTTTTTCTGGGAAATACATTGTCTTTTTCTGCAGTTATGAAGAGCAATTAAGGAGGAGAAGGAGCATGCTTAGTATCTGATATCCTTCTTGTCTCTCATGATTTTTAATATTTTCTAGTCAAGGTTTTCTTTATTCTGTAAGAAAATACCTTCCTTACTTCTCCAGCATTATTTTTTTAAGTAATATTAGTACTGGGAAATCAGAGATTAATATGCTTAACTTAACATTAAATATTGTTCCTGCAACTTCTCACATGTTGAAGATGTCCATAAAGCAGCAGTTATGGGCCTGAGCTTCTCTCTGTTAAAGTGAATGGGAGTTTCACCCTTTGATTTTTGGCACATTCCCTTCGAAATTAAGCCTCAATTCAACCTTTTGCCAGCTGGGTAACTTTCATCATAGGAGTAATTAAGCAAATGGAATTATTCATGTGCTTGAAGGAGACCATGCACTCAGGGTTTGGGGGTTTTTTTAGTCTTGGAGAGGCTCAGGGTCTCGTACAGCACAAGTGCAGTTCATGGTCAATAACTGGAGTAGCTGCAGCTGGAATGGCCCTTCCCCAGCTCCTGGGTGAGCTGAACTTTTGGGTTCATTTGCAGGAGAAAATGCTCTCTCCTAACTCCTTGCCCTAAATCCTTCAGGCTCCAGGATGGATTGCTTGTGCTGGTGCCTGGTTCTCAATCGGTTTCATCTCCCTCACTTCTCCTCTGTGGAATGGGGCTGCTCCTCACACAGATGTAAAAATGCAGCAGTTGCTGCTCGCAGTGAGCCCTGGTGATAAATACCCTGTGAGTGCCAAGAAAAGCTGTTATTTGAGAGAAGTCCATGATGACTGATCTACAGGTGCTGCCCGTGGATTGATGGGATGTGGGAAACTTATGCTTTGTATTTTTCTAGAAGGAAAGTGGAGGAATTGGCATCTAACACAGTTCAAAAGGATGAGAACAAGCCCACAAAGAGAAAAAAAAAGACTTTTCTGACTTTTAGAAATCTTTATAAACGTCATTTAATGTCATTTTCAAATACCTTGAAGGGATCATAAAACTTTGCTCGTCTCTGATCATTGTAGCACTTAGAAGTGGAAAGGTATGAGCAGCCATAACCCTGGCACATTTTTAACAATACTCAGGACCAAAGGGGATTATAAGATGGAAGCTTTGATAACAAAAACATAAAGATGTCATTGTCAACTACCTCAAAATATACACGCTCGTTGTAAATGTCACCCAAGCCCACAGCTAAGTGATGGAGCAGAGTTTCCTGTGTTCTCAAAGTGCTGCTTTTGATGAACACTTTTAACTCCTTCATGGACAAGTTGTTTTTTACCCCACAATTTGTTTTCTGTCCTTGTGCCTTTCATCACTGAAACAAAAAATCTCATTTAATATGAGCAAGCTGTATATACAGGGTAGAATTTCAGTTATAATCAGCATCAAGGAAAAAAATACTCGGGGGATTTTTTAAAATTTGGAATTATCCATCCACACTATGAGCTTTGTTGTTACTTCTTCCTGTCAATCATCTCTTACACACTCACCATCACCAAAACCCAGAGCCACCAATCTGCTCTCCTTGCATGGTTTGCTTACGTAAATTTGTGGGGGTGTTTCTGCAGACCCACTGGACTTTTATTTGGGGTTAAAGATGTTTATGCTATTTAAGTGCCCTGTTATTGAATAGAATCATCATAATAATTCCTCAGTGGAGCTGCAGGTGCAGAATACAGGGAACCATCATTTGCCAAAATTTATTAATGCATTAGGTGTTCGTCACTTATTAAAATCGTTAATCCCAGTAAATAAAAGGCAATTCTAAAATTACAGGCTGGTGGGTATCCCAGCCCAACTATTAAAAATCTGTTCGACAAGTTGCAAGTTATTAATAATTAGTATTACAAAAGCTATTACATCTCTGATTGGGGAGAAAAGGACTGAGGCTAGTATTACATTATTCAATTAGATTTAATTCCATTTGGTGTGCGCTTTACTTTATTTGAAGTTCAGCCTGTAAAAGGATCATGGTAGCAACCATCCAAAATGTTAATTTGTGTATAGAGTAAATAGCAGACATAATAATTTCATCATGTAGTGCAGCTCTATTGACTGACAGTGGAAGTGCTGCTAGACTCCCTATGGTTAATTAGATTTCTTTATGCGCTGTACAGTAACATTACAGACAATCATTTATAAATGAGTTTATTAATATTTCTATATTCATCTAGTGAAAGCACATTAAACTCTTTCTCTTGTGCCTCCTCAGTATGAAAATGTAAAATGTCACCAGGAAAAAGTAACGTGAAGTAAAACCCTAAATCTCAGCAGTCTGTGAGTCAGCAGATCAAGGCGAAAGAGCTCAGGGATCGGTGGCCTGCTAACTGGAGAAAAGGTTACTGAAAGTCTTGTCTTTTCCAGGATTTTATCCTCTGCCAGCTGCCTGGAATTGCATACATTCCCAATTTATAAATATTAGTCAGATTTCTCCGGGCAGCTGAGAAGTTCAATATTTATTTCCCAATTTGGTGTATTTTCCACCACATTTCGTTCAATCTGTTCGCACTGCAATAAATCTATCTTTGCATTATTTCCCAGTCTTTCTCATCTGTTTCTCCCTTGCTCCTCGTTAGGGATTCCTTGGGATTATGGTCTTGCCATTGTGTGGATTTCTTCCTTCTCCTCCTAGAACACCACTCGCCACCGTGAAGAAAACAGCTCAATAATGTGTATTTCTGTGGCAGTATTGCTGTGTGAAACACCACAGAGAATATATTCGGTATTTTTGGCGTGTTACACAGAAATCATCCATTTTAGAGCCTCCACCAGTGGACAAGTCACTTCATCAATATCAATGTCAATGCAAAAGTAAATGTCGAGGTTAGCAGGAATATCTTTAAGATGTCAGGCAGCGAGTTCTCCTTGAAAATTCTGCCTGCAACCGCTGTCCTTCTGAGCTGAGCGCTTCAGACACATAAAACAAACAGGAATTGACCGACAAGTTGAAGTTACATCCATTTGCTTCAGTTGTTTTCCCCCGTGCCAGGCGTTCTTACATAAACTCGCTGGTTACTTCCCCCCAGAGATCCCGGAGCACGTGGAGGGCCTGGTAATTTATGGATGCAGTCGGGAATTACTCTGAAATTACAGAATTGTGGGGAAGGCTCCGTAACAATTTAACCGAGCTGTAGTGACAGGAATTGGTAAAGAGGGGACAACTGGAGGAGCAGGGTGAGGAGGCAGCTCGTTGTTATTCTGGCCATGCGGAGTAAGAGTGCTCCAGCAAGTGAAACATTTCTATATTTAGTCTTTTTTTTGGGGGGAAAAAAAAGGCAGCGGAGGATTTAGTAACCATAATAGCAGCTGTTTCGAGCGTGATTCATGCATCCAAATCCTTTGGTTCTTGTTCAGCACTACTCTCTCTTTGTTGTCCCATCTACTGAAAGTGTCATGCCTGGTGCAGCGGGCAGTGAAGCCATCCCTGCAGACAGCCCTCAGCCAGGGAATCCGTAACACCTTCTGGGTGCTAAGTTAATTATCAAGAGTTGGAACGTGCAGGGAATCCTTTGAACTGAGTCCTGTCTTCTGCTGGGTGATCATGTCCGCAAGAGCACAGCACCGGGGAGCACCCGAGCCTGGACTAGGAACAGGTTTGGGATGAGAGACTCCCTGAGTGCAACAGGAAATTCTGGAATTAACGTGAGAATTCCTTGCAAATTCCCATCAGCCTAAGAAGGAATGACTGGTAGCTCAAACCTGTTGAAATGTCTGTAGTCAAGGCCATTGCTCTGGATTTTTCTGCCCTGAGAAACAGTTTGGATGTGAGAACATGAAATGTGCATGAAAGAGAGTATTTTTTTACTGCCTGCCTAAGATATACTTGTACAATATATATATACTATGTAGAGAACTTATATTTGCTTTAACAGAGATAAATATGAATATTTTTTTCTTTTTTCTTTTTTGTTTTTTTACTTGCTAGCCCATCACCAGATTGCTTCATAGATGTGCTTTCAGGGATGGGGAGTATTAGAAGGTGTACTTATGAAGTTATAGGGTATTTACATACTTAAATGTAATCTGAGACCTAAGGCAAATCAGAATGAGGAACTACCAGCATATAAAAACCTGATTTCTGTGATGTTCTGGGAGCATGGATCTGATTTTTTACTCATAAAATGCAATATATATACATATACATACATACACCTATAAATATATATATAAATAAATAAAAAAAAATATAAATATATATGTGTGTGTGTGTGTGTGTGTGTGTGTGTGTGTGTGTGTACATATATAGAGTGCACCTAGCAAG
>VYZT01065321.1:11049-98636 GCA_013400735.1 Pomatostomus ruficeps
TATATATATATATGTGTGTGTGTGTGTGTGTGTGTGTGTGTGTGTGTGTGTGTACATATATAATGTGTCCAGGAAATTCTTTCCCAGGATGCAGTTAGCAAGATTTGGAATAGGGAACCTGTAGTGAACCAGAACACAGGAAAAAGGTTTTTATCTCTTCATACAGTATGAGGTTAACCTTCCTACTGCTTTTTACCCTGAAATCACTTCTAAACAGTTTCCTTTCAACAATACATTTCCATTCACGTTTTAATTTTAAGCTGAAATACTCATTTGTATTTGTGAGGCTGCTTTCAAAAAAATCAAATCTTGCCCAGGAACAGCTGAAACAACTGGTGTGGAACTGCCTGCGTAGAAAAGCTGCAGAAGGGCAGCCCCAGCACTGTATTTTCTGGCACGATAATTAATTACCTTGTTCTTTAGCAGAATTGTCAGATATGAGCCCTCCGATGCTGCAGGAAGCAGAGCTTTCACGTGCACTCTATTTGCATCACAGAAATAGATTTCAATGAATATGCCTTGTAGAATTCATGTCCTTCATTCTTGAATCTGTTTCCTACAGACATTTGAATCACAGCTGGTGCTAATGGGCTTCTAGCACAGGACTTATTCTTCGTTAGGAAAATAAAACTGAAAAGAGCTCTGATTTTTTATTTTTATTTCAGGAAATAACCCAGCTCTGCAGAACCAACCTAGCTCTTGGTGCTGGGGCATTTTCACTCTGCTTGGCTGAGGCAGTTCTTTCCCCTGGGCTTTATTTCTTCTTCCTGCATCCAAGTCCCTCGGGGCAATGGTTTCAGAAGTAAAAAGTCCAGCACAGCTGAACCCCAGATCATCTGACACTTTAGGAAATACAGCCTCCACTGCTAGAATTGGAAATCCTGTGCCTTGGACCCTGACAAACACTTGGAGAATGCTCTGTCTTCTGGCAGTGTGAGGTGTTACCCATGGATTTTTCCCGTGGAAGCAGCGATGAGCTGTGGTGGTGGAAGCTGCCTCACCTGCAGAGGGGGGGTGACGCTGGCTGGTGTTCTCTGGGGCTGTGATAATTAGGGTGCTTTCCAATGTGGGAATCAGCCGCTCACCCCCAGGTGGACCATGCTGGCCTCCAGGTAGGGGAAGTTTATTCCCTCCTGGACGTGCTGACCCACACCTGGCTTCTGTTCCAGGTCAGGCTGTTGAAGTAGAGATGGACACACAACACACACCTGTAATCCAGGGGTAGAAAAGGTTTTTATTCTCCTCTGCTGCTGCTTTTAGACCTTTTTGGCTGCCAGCAAACAATGCCAGGGCTGTCTACAGAACAATGACCATTCCAACAGCAATACAATTAGCTGTACAAGCAATTAGTTCCATATTATGTGCAAGTTCCTTCTTGTACCCTCTAGGTGTTCCCTAACAAGAACGTCTTCTCCTTGTGCGCAGGACATCTTTCATTGATCAGCTCCTTGGCTCTCACTGTGCCTTTCACTGGGACTGCAGATTCTCACGGGTACATTTTGACTGGTTTTAAGTCAAACTCTGTCAGGCTTTCAGAGCAGCTGTCAGCCTCACCAGGTCAGGAGCTCTCCCTTGTGCCATCACTTCAGTCTTTGGGTTGTGTCACACAGAGGGGCTCGCTCAGGAGCAGCTCAGCCTCCTGGAGCCTCCCTGTGTGCACAGATCCGTGGGCTGCCACGACCCCGGGCTAAGGCACAGCACCTGCTCCTCTTGCTTCCCTCTCCACCCTTTCTCCAAGACACTTTGCCCTCACATTTTATTTTTAGAACAGTTTATGCTGCCAGCTCAGATTTGTCAAGTAGGGCCCATCCTCAACTTTGAGTTCACTGCAGGCAGGTTTCTTTCCTCAGCACAGTTGTTGATAAAAGGTCCCTTTCTGGCCACAGCATCACCCAGACTGTTATAATATTCTATAAACCATGAAGTACCGTGGTTACACAGCTCTTACACTGATCTCCATTGAACTCCTGCTATGTTGCCTAAACCCCCAAGGACTCATAGAGCTTTACTGAGACAGGTACCTTGAACATGTCCCTTCATATCTCAGTCCCTTGGTATGATTAGCTACGGCCTGTCCCAGCACACCTGGATTTTATCTCACAGTTTTAAGGAACTTTCCAAAATGTAATGTGGTGGAATAAAATGCCAAAAGAAGTCCAGAAAATTTCGCATTAATTACAAGGATGATCCCTGTAACTGGTTTATGGCAGAAAGATTATTAAAAGGGAGAAAATAACTTTTTTCCTTTGGTTTACTAGTTACTAAAGCTGGGGAGAACAAGAGCAAGGAATATTGCCAGAAGGAAGAATCAAATCAGCTCAAAACATCGAGATGTCACAGGAGCTGAGTTAAGAAATCTCCACCACGCAGGGAGCGTGGAGCTGCTGTTGATGAATAAAGTACCGAGAGCAGACCTGAAGTCAGAGCAGAACCACAAATACATCTGAAAGAATGAAAATGGCCCAAGTTCAAAACACAGAGACTTTCATTACCCTGTCACTCAGGATGTGACTTGAATTAAGAGCTCGCTCCTCACCCCGAACATTCTGATATTTTATTAAACACGCAGTGCTCCAGGACCAATGACTGCAGTACCGAGCAATAGCAGGCAAAAGCACAGCAGAGAACTGGGAGATATAGACAGAATCGAAGATAAAACACAACCCTATTAAAGTCACTGTATTAAAAAATAAGCAGGCCTGATTTCCTTCTGCATCAGAGGTTCCTTACGCTGCTTTGTCGGAGTAATGGGGCCGTGGAGTGAGCACAGCTGTGATCACTGCTGCTGCAGAGCCCTCGGAGCTGGCAGGCTGCTGCACATGGAGCACTGCATAGATGAGAATCGAGTTCAGGGTGGTTGCATTTCCTCTGGATTGCCAACGCATTCTGAAATTTTCAGTAGGAGAAGTGGCAGGGATATCTCCCTCTCTCCCTCTGTGGGAAATTCAGGTATTTCAGAGTCAGCAATTGGTGTGGAGGGGAGTTTCCCTGTTTGCCTTTCCTCTTTACACAGGTGGGGTCACCCACAGAAGGGTGCTGGAAATGCTGCCAAGTTGTTCTGTTGAAGTTTTGCACCACTTTAGTTCAGCTGTGACTGCAAGAGACACTCAGAGTGTCTTAGATGGTCTAGAAAAACTCAGGGCAATGTCCCAGGATGCTGGAGCAGAGAAAGGACAAACACAGTTCCCAGACAAGTGTTACCCTTTGTCTGGCCAAGGGTCTGTGGCTGCCATGCCAAGGCATAAATCATAAATCCAACTGTTGTACTGACACCAAATTTTCATTGCCATTCCTAGGTACCAGAAGCATCAAATACTGCGTGGAGTATGTTCTTTACTTACATAATAAATAGCTGGCCAGCCTAGAAACATCCTTTTAAAAGTGTGAGCTTTCTCCAGGGGACAGATGAGGTCAGATGAGCTGGGGCTGTAATGTAAGTTTCTAACAAGAAAATTGAAAAGCGGGTGAGAGGAACTGCCTTTCAAGATTCTCCTTTATTATTTTCCTTTCTTCCTGGAATCTCATATCAGGACAAGACCTACACAACACTTCAACAGCCTTGTGAGTCTGCTACAGTGCAAAATACACTGCTCTGCTCAGGTAAATTGCACCCAGTGTGTCTGTACAGGTTAATGAAATCTCATCCTGCACTCCTGATAAAATCCATTTAGCAGTGACCAGCTGCTTCCTTTGGAATCCCAGCTCTGCTGCACCTCCCCTCGCTCCCATCTGTCAGTCATCAGGTTTCTCAGGGAAGGTTTCCTGTTTATCCTGTTGACTCCTGCAGCCCTGCTGCTTTTGGATCAGTTGGAAAAAGAATTGCTGCAAAACGCAATAATAGGGATTATCTCTGGGACCTGATTGTCTCTGTGTTTTGGATTGCTCCAGTCTGGGAGCAGGCTCCTTAGAGTGCATTTGATAATTTTAAACAGGATTATACCGATTATGTACGATGTTGTTGGGAAATATTTCTTGGCTGGCTGGAGCTCTCACAGCTGTACTGTCTTTTCAGTCTAAATACGTGAATGGCTGCCCTGGAGTTTTCAGCTGCAAATCTGACTGGGTAAATCATTGTGATAAAAACATATCGGGGTATTTGGGGTATCCCCAGACTTCTGGCCAAATGCATACTTGAATGAGGAGAATTAACCAGCTGTGATTGGTGTTTATGGAATTTTGGGTTGTGAAATGGCTGTGGAGCCAAGATGCACCTGCCAAAATGCTGGTGCTGCAAAGCCCTTGGTCATGATCTGAAGTTCGTTGCTGAATTAGAGCCTGAGGCCAAAGAAATTTTAAATGGAAACTTAACCTTGACTGCCACATATAAATTGGTAAGTTATATAGAGAAACCTTCATTATTATGTTTTCATTCAGAAAATGCAGGGGGATTAGTCAAGAGTAACAGAAGTGCCATAACTGACAGGCCTAGAGGATAATCCTTGATTAGAAATGTCCTCCAAGGCACAGCGTTTGGTATTAGCCTCATTTTAAAGATGGAGGCTTTGCATTAGTGAGAAATGCATGTTTTTAACGAGGAAAGTGGAGCTGAATCAAAGCACTCTGAGATGGGATGGGTGCCGTCCAGCTGCAGCAGCCCTGGCTGGTTGGAAATGCATCCCCCAATTGTGTGTCTCAAAAGGCAGCGCTCACCCGCAAACCAGGGACTGCAGAACACCAACGGGTGCTCGAGAGCACTTCAGTGAGGAGGAAAGGGAAAAAAGGGAGTGATAAAGAAAATCCAGTGGCTGTTTCCCTCTCTGCTGGAGAAATAGCGATGCTGTGATCTCTGACCCTTCATTACCGAGGCAGTGTCTCGCAGGGGACAGTGATTCATGGCAGGGCACCTTATCTGCGTTTGAGCAGGCTCACCCCCAAGGCGCTCCTTTGTCATCTGCTGCAACCACCGATGGCAACAGATCCCCTGCACCAGCAGAAATAGATTTATAAAGTTTAAAGTGCTACTTTATCCCATCTGCAATATGAAAGACCCTTTAATGAGATTTAGAAAATTATGGGTAAAGCCTGGCTTGACTTTTGTAATAAAGCATCCGTTGACATCTCTAACTAATGTGCATTGTTGCAGTGTAAGCCCATAGAGAAGAAAGGGTGCCTTATTTGAATTCTGAATTGATAAAAGGAATAGGATCCTGCATTTGAAGGTAGTACAAAGGCAGAAATTTTCCATAGGAGCAAGAAAGAATAAAAATATCTTCTTGATCTTGCCAATTGCAAATCAAATTGAGGAAAAAAATCCTGCTTTAAATTGAACTTTGGACAGTCAATGAGAGGTAAGAAATATTCTTTATACAGAGTGGGTAAATGGTTCCACTCTGATTACTCTTTCAGACAAAGTTTGGTGTGCCCTTACTTACCATGACTCTTTGAATTGTCCCAATGGGCAGTAATCAAGCAGCTGAGAGACCATTCGTTGTAAAACCTCCTCAGGAAACGCTCAATATACTCAGGAAAAGTATCATTATACAACCCTTTCAGATACAACCAAAACAAATTATGCACTGTGTCTGAGTGGTTACAGTTTGAAGGAGAACTTTTAATCTCATAAATACTAAGTTGCTTTCTTTTATTTTGATGACAGCTGGAGTTCCTTGAGTTCTGGATGACTTTCTCTCCTACCCACACCTGTGTGTATCACTTCAGAATCAAATGTTGGATAGAAACACAAATGCCTGGTGACCCTGTGGGGGCCAATAGCTTTGGTATTTCCCAATCCTGATTTACAAACGATCAGGATGTGTAAATTATGCAAATGCCTTTGCTGGTTGCTCCTTAGTGCTGGCTATTTTCCCTTTGTTCCCCATCACAGCTGATTAATTGTCACTATCCAATCTGGATGGCTCTCCTTAAACTCTCCACATGTAATTACAGTTTCTGGTACAGTCCTATTAAATATTTTATCAGACATAAAGCACACCTGCGTTTTTTTAGTGCTGCTGACCTGTGATGCGTTACCAAAAGCTGCACCTGAACTGAAGGATCGGGGAATATCTCATTACAGAAAGGTCCAGCCACACTTCCACACTCTCCTGCTTGGTGTCTATTCCATGGACCTGTTTTTGGGGGAAATCATGAGGGCAAGGCCTGGGATGTTGTCCAGTTTTCCAGCTTGGCTGTGGGAAGTCTGTTCTCCGTGGGAAATGTGCCCTGTTTGTCACTGGGATGTGATGCCTGGAGAATGGATCTGACACATTATCCCCCAGGGGGATGATCCAGCAGCATCCCCCTTTCCCCACGTTGTCCTCTCCCACACTTCTGCTTCCTGTAGTTTCTTAACATGGATGCCTGGATTCCAGGGGTCTTAGTAAGGAGTAAAAATCAGTAAAAACTGATAACTTTGATAATTTTACTCAGAGCCAGCACCTGTCCCAGCAATCCAGCCACAAGGTCAGCTTGTAGATTTTTCCTTTCAACAAAACTGGGAAGGAGTGAAATGCAACTACCCTAAGCTCATATTTCTTATTCTAATTCCTTTACTGCTTGTCAAAGAATATCCTCAGAATATCCTCTTAGCGATCCCGTGTTCAACATCTGCAATTTATTTTCTGAGAATTTTTGCCATGTGATGAATGTAGCGTTTGTGGGCCTGCTGGACTTGACAAGGGGAATTTTTCTGGTCTTCTATACCTGTAAGGCTTTCCAGCATTTCATTTTGACAATTCCCATCTTTTCATAATGCAGCACCGAATTCGCAAATTTACTGGCAAATTGACGTGACGCAGGTGGAGTCACACAGTGCAAACTGTTTAATCTGAGAAGTGTTCTGGGGAATTCTCCTGATTAAGAGAACATCTCTGCTATCAGGAAGCTGCTGGAAGCAGCTTTTTGCAGCCACTCTCTCCCCTGCTTCTAAAAAGGTGAGGAGAGGGGTTATGGCTGCAGGAATTCTGGAGGGGACAGGGCACGAGGCTGTGGGACGGTGCTAATGGAGCAATAATTGGAGTTTCCTACCAGCAACAGGCACAGCTGATTCTTTCTGCACTGCTGAGGGTGTGGGAGGTGAGCTTTACTCTGTTACCACTCTCCTCCAGCTCCAAATCTCTGTCCTGTTCACTTCTCTCCTGTTCTCATTGTAATATATTCCTTTTTGGGGCTGAGTCTGTGTTTTGATTTAGTGATCTCCTTGGGCACCTTCCGCTCTTGCGAATAATCCTTATTCATAAGGAGCCCAGTTACAGGCAATGGGGCTTTAAATCTAATTTTTTTGGCATCTATGCTTGTATTTATGAAGAACTATTCCTGTGAATAAAGTTTCAGCTTGTGGTAAACAATGGTAAATAATGCCAATAGCTACAGTCTGGTTACAGCTAAGCAGTCAAAAGAGCTGAAAACTCAGCTCTGTCAGACACCGCCGCTTTTCCAATATGGAAAACTGAGTAATTCCATGATATTTGGAAACATTTCTCCCCCTAACAGATGATGAATTTTCAAAGTGACGCTTAATTAGTCTTGTTACTTTTTAATGAACTATGGAATGATATTCTGGAACTGTTAAAGGAGGATAAATCTGAAACTCTTAGTGGCTGGGAAGCAGATAAAACAAAATCCCACTGCTCTACCTTTTTGCAGCAAAGTGCTTTAATCCCATTTGAGCTGCACCCCCAATATTGGCACAGCACTATTGGGGTAACGGGGGACAGTGCAGCTAACGAAGGATGTGACTGGAAGATCATGAGGAATACACAAATTCCTTACTCTTGCTTGAAAAATATTGATTAAAACTGATGGTTTTGGTAACTTTTGATGTGACATAACAACAGAAGCATATTGCATGAAACTGTAGCCACAGATAAATATCCAATAATTTGTATTTTCTGCCTCTCCTACCAGTAAGATGCGGGGTTTGCCCTGGTAATTACTGGCTGCCTTCTCCCTGTTTTTGCCCTTCTGAATCTGCCAGGTTCAGGTGCCAAACAATTGAAGAATGAAACCAGCTATGTCATTAGATTAATCATGAAGCTGTCTAGGAGAGAAAAAATATAACAGACAGATGGTTTGGGGGTTTTTTTTCCCTCTTTTAGTGTAGATTGTTCTCCCATTTCCATGAAATAGACACCTGAACAGAGCCCCCAAATCCACCATGTCCCCCTTAACATCCCGTGACCCTTCACTGCTCTGTGCTATTCTTTCCACATTTAAGAGAGGAGCCTAAGTATCAAGATGGGGTGATGGAAAATTAATACAGCCCAGAATTCTTAGTTTTTGAAGGTTTTTGAAGGATTAGTGAGTGGTGTGATACCTCAGCACATTCCATTTCCTCCGGCCTCCCCTCCTTCCCATGCACAGCTCACTCAGGTGCAAGGAAGGGAAGGTGCAGACAGCTCTGCTGGGCACCTTCTCCTCGGCTCTGCTCCCCACTCCAGGGCAGCACGGCACAGAAATGGAGGCTCTGCTCTCCAGAAGGGTTTAAAGGTGGTCACAGGCTGCACAGGAGCACTCACAAGGCTCTGCAATTGGAGAGGAGCAGCAGCACCTCAGCAGCACCTTCAGAAGTCACGGGTGGGTGTCCGACTCTGGCATAGCCTCGCGCGGTGACCTTGGGCAAGGCACTTAACACCTGTGCTCCCCTGTTCCCTGCTGGGTAAAATATTGCTGATGCTTATCTCGATTAAAGAAGAGCAGTGAGGCGATGTTCATTAATTATTGTTCTGAGATTCAGTCCAGTAAAAGTGCAGGATACACTGGTTTGCCCTTCTGGAATCCATTTGCTTGAGGACGGTAAAACATTATAGCTCCTGCTTTTATGTGAAAGGAAAAAAAGGAAAATACCACTTGGCAGCCCCATTTTAATTGGCTTTGTTGTTGTTTTTTGGGATGTGGGGGGTTTTTTTCCTGTACTGTACCCAAGGCTAAACTCACAGAGGTGTTTGTAAAACATGAAAAGATGCAGCCAGGCACCTTTTGGAATTTGCATAAACACTCTGAGGATCTGCTCCCAGTGGAGGCAGACACCTCATGGGCTTGGGTGGCTCAGAGTCAGAATAGCTCAATCTTTGTATTCCAGTAAAAAATTAAACTATTTGACTTGCTCTTCCTGAAATTGGCAGGTGCTTCTTTTGGGTCTGCTGCAGGGAAATTTATATTCTTTGGATATTTTAAATTTTAAGGGAATAGTCTGACATTTTTTTTTTTTTCCATTTGGAAAGGAGAGAAAATTTCTCAGGGTTCCATTTTGGCCTGCTTAGCAATACCTAAGTTAAAAATACAGGCTCCTGTCCCAGCGTGGGAAAGGTAAAACTCTCGTTCCAAAACAGGCCCAGGAGAGTGAAGCCACCAGTCCTGGGGGAAATGGGGCACATTTTAGGAGAATTAAAGGTTTTGACAGAAGTTGGTGTCCCAGGTGTTTCTGATCAGCTTGCAGGTATTTCCCTATAAGGAAAAGATACTGGAGAGCTCATTAAGGCTTGATTGTGTTCAGGTGGGTCCTGAGAGAGCCAGGGCATCATGGGGAAAGCACAAACGGCAGCCGGAGAGGTGCTGGGGTGAGTACTGATCTTTTTAAACTCTTTGCAAAACTTTCTGTAGTGAATAGATGATATTTCCATTTCAATTTCTAGCTCCTGGTAGAAATCCTGGTGTGGATTTCCACTGCTCTGCTTTTGAATTGCTTAAGGGGTAACCAGAAAGAATAAGTGAATTAATTGCTGGAGAATGCAAGCTGTTAGGCAAGATGTTCTCACTGGGGAGAGGGGAGATCCTCTTATTATTACAGATACTTTAAAACTTCCTGTGCAGGAGACTCTGCTAATACCTGTCTTAGTGGCTGCAGTGTGCCCTCAAATGTGCTTTTTTCTGTGAATGTGTGGTTTTTTGCACTTTAGAAACGGTGAGCTAACCGTTTATAGAGTGTGTGACTCAGATGAGAACTGAGAATGTTCTGGGCCTCCAGCTGCACCTTGTCATGGGCTGGAACCTTCTTGGTCCTTGTGCTGGCTTTGCTCAGCCTGGAACCCCCCCTGCTTGTTCTCACAGCTGATTCTGTAGAAAATAAAATAAAATAATCCTGGGGAAGGGACAGGGAGAGAGAGGTTCCACCTGGGCAGCCCCTGAGTAGATGCATTTTCTCCCACGACGTTCACGCTTGATTTTTTCCCTGTGCGAGCTGTCTGGGTGACTGTTATCACCCTGAATACTTAGTAACAAATTAGATGCCTTTTTCCAGTTGCTGCTCTGAGCACCAGCTGTCTCACTTGGATAATAGCTTTTTTTTTTTTAATAAAGTTGAAGAAAATGAAACAAACCAAGGGAAAAAAAAAAATCAATAATTCTGCTTGTAATGGAAAGTGCACCTAAGCATAGTTTTTGCGAATGTGCATAGTGAATCATCTCGTACACAGCCAAAATCAGGTGAATTTTCTTTTATTCTTACTTCTGTTCTTACTCATAAGTGTGGTTCCCAGTAGCCATGAAGTGTACCTAGAAAACAGAGCTTCATTTTCCTTAGAAATTTAAAATTTAAGTTTAAATGCTCTGTGATAGAGCTCCCCAAACCAGGTCCTGCTTAATTGTTTAACTGGCTGCAGATGTTTGGGTACTTGGACTAAAAGAGATTATTTTTTGTGTTGGTTTTTTTTCTCAAATTGGTACTACTCCAAATGGTATTCAAAGATGAGGGCCATGTCTTACACTGACTCCAAAAGAAACTTTTGAGCCTTTTTTTCCTCTTTTTTCTTAGATTTATGGTTTTATATTTGCAATTCTTTCCTTGCCTGGGATATAGTCAAGATTCTTTCAAAAGAGTAGGAGAGGATCTTTCTGAAGGGAAAAAAACTACCAGAAAATAACTTTCCCTGTTGTTCCCTTCCCTGTCACAGCCCAGGGAACTGAGTCCCCTCAGTGTTTTTGATTTGCTCCTCCTGGGGCTGCCTCAGGGAGATGAACAGAGAGGTCAGGAGGGTTTTCTGCTGAGCTGCTGCTCTGGTACCTGCAGGAGGTGTTTGATGTGGGAACCCAACACGACTGAACTTCGGGATTCCAAAACCTTTCAGAGAGACTGGAAAAACAATAAAAATAGCTTGGCAAATACCAGCGAGGAAAGAGAGTATTTTAAAATAGATGGGAATCCAAGAGGGGCTTAATAATTGTGTGGGGTATGTTAAGTTGTGGTGCTGCTTTTCCTTTCTCAGAGAGGTGTCCTGCCTTCTAGGGTTAGCCTGGGAAAGATGTGCTCATTGCACTGACAAGCAACTGGCTCAGATGGGCCGTTGGAAACAGTCTTAGAAAGTTTTTCTTTGAGCAGTGAATTTCTCTTACCTTCGAAAAATAATATGTAGGATCTTTAGTTCAAGTGAAACTTAGTTTTTCTGGAATCTTCAGTGTTGCTGTTCTCCTTCATCTATCTGAGGATCATTCCCTGCAACCTCTTGCTTCCTCTTCCATCTCATTTTATTTAAAATTTATTTTAAAACCTGTTGAAGTGTCAGCTTCTGTAACAAATCCTGGAGGCACATCACTTTGACAGAATCTGGTGCCTACATGATGATGTGGTGTAAGGACAACTTCTTTGTTCTTAGTTTCTTTACAGCTGAGGCAAAAAAACAAAACAAAAAAAAAAAAACAAAAAAACAAAAAAACCAAAACAAAACCAAAAACACCCAACCCAAAACCCAGAGGTTAAGAACAGATCTTGAAAGAGAAGTGTGAAATCTTTCTCTTTCTCTTGTTATTTAGTTTTCCTCCACCATGCTGAGGGTAAGCTAATCAAGAACATGAGCCAACAAGGCCAATATGATGAGTGTCCACCAAGCCATTAAGAATAAAAAGGATTTGCTTTTTCAGACCCTTTTCTCCGTGGTTTACTTCTGGTTTGATAGTACAAATTTTGAGGATGCTCTTTCTGAGAACTGAAGGGGCCATTTCTTTTCTTCTTTTTTTCCTCTCTCTCTTTTTTTTTTTTTTCCCTTTTAGAGTGCCACCTTTGAATTACACTCAGAGGCCTCTGGTCTCTGCAATGTACACTCCAGTGGCTGGTGACACTGCTTTCTGGTGTGATATTGTAGTTATTGAACACACGATGGTCCCTCCTGCAGGCTGGTGCAGTCTCCTTCAGCTTGCAGCGTTTGGGAGCTGGAGGTCCTGACTCTAAATGCAGAGATGATTCCAGCGGGCAGGGAGGAATCACCAGCCCTGGAAGCTGTCCAGAGCAGCAAGGCTGACAGTTCTCCTCTTCGCAGTCCTGCCCTGGCAGCGCTAATAACCCCCAGCTCGCTGTTAATGCATCTGCTGGGAGCTGTGCATTCCAATCAGCACTCAGTTATACACTTCCCTGTCTCGGTCTGCATTTGAATATGTATGAACACAGAGAACATCAGCCCGAGCAGGTGGAGCAGTGAATCTGCAAACAGACATGCACGATGAAGACTTACAGAATGCTTGCCTTGGTAAAACTGCAGCAGGTAATTTATGAGTGCTGTAGTCTATAATCTGCACTATTATCATAATTGCTATCTGCATTATCTTTCTGGATGGCAATGAAAATATTTTATAGAACAGAATTAAATGCCGGTGTTTGTTGTACTGTGTTGAATACTTTGATACCTTTGAAGTGTGTGGTGCTGTAAAGAATAACTCAAGTGGAATTTAGATCAGTGATTGCTTGTAAAACGTCTGAGATGAAATGCGGAAGATCGAGTGCAAAAATATCTTGTGAATGTAAGACCTTGAAACTGAATACAAGGTCATTAAAGAAAACAGCTAATGGAATAATAAGATTATTATTATTATCTTTTGAAAAACTGTTGCAAACTATGTCTCTTTGCTCCCTGGGTGTTTTCTGTGATTAAATGATTTATGGCCAATTATCTGCTAAGGCTCTCTCCTGCTCTAACCCATCTCCTTGTCTGGGTGCTGCTGTGGTTCCCCACCCTGGGGCACTTGGCAGCAATCAAAGGAGGTGTCTCTCAGCTTCCTGCTCGTGAAGACCTCAGTGCCTTCAGCTTCTCAGCAGGCACTTGGTGTTCACAGATTTGAGCTCCCAAACGCAGTGTGGTGGGAGAGGCAGCCACACGTGTGGGATTTGCAGCTGCTGACAGGCAGGACCTGCTGCATTTATCTGCCTGTTTCTAGAAAGCTTCTATTGCGGTTACATTTTTGTCCTTTCTAATGTCTAAACCAAAAGTTAATGCATTGAAAGGCTTGATAACACCTCAGAATAAATATCTAGGTTTGGGGCTTTTCTGTATGGACAGACCCAGCCTCTCCAGTGCTGTGCTTTCCCTGGAGTTTTCACAAGGGGTGTTTGCAACGCAGGGGTTCTTGGTGGGTATGGGAGACTGAGGCAGGACAAAAAATTATAGTCAAAGATTGTGGAAGCTTTTACTGGATCTGGAATACCTGGGGATGAGTTCAGACTTCTGCTTCTGCAAGGTTCTTGTGTTCGTTTTCTATCAAGGGCAAAAATAATGGAGAGGTCAAGCATTTGATCAGCCACTATTATTACATCAAGTTCTCATGTCCTGAGCTTTCTCTGACACCACAAATGTTGCTGTCATGGGTTTTACTCACTCCTTCCATGCTGTTCAGATTAATACATTTCAAGCTGATCAGATAGAGGATATGGGAGAGAAATATCTTACCCTCCATGTAACCCTTCAATAAAGATAAGAAAAAGTAAGATAGATCCATGAAAACAGGCAATGGTGTTGAGATATTGTAGAAGAGCAGCACAAACTCTCCTTTGTTCACAGCAACTCTTTCACTGCAATCCCAACAGTAAAATCCAGAGTACAGAGTTTCCTGTGGAGTATTAAATGTATCTTTTATCCTAAACTCAAACTGGAAAATATCCAGACACACAAGAGATCTGTTTACGTTTTATGGACTAACTTGATATTGCTTTCATGCTGTCAGGGCTGACTAAACTCTTACATTAAGGTCATGAAGCAACCCAGAAGCTGCTCATGCATGCTTATCTCACCCGTGTCACCTGCAGAGGAGCTCTCCCAGTCCCACTGAAACTGGGAATGGCTCTCTGGTTGGAGCCATGGCAGGCAGAAGGGAGAGGGGGTGTTGGTCCAAACACACCCTGGCAGTTGAGTGCTTCTGGTTTTGTCTCTGTGGAAATGGGACAAGGCCTTGGGGTCCCAAGTGATGTTATGAGCAAGAGAGCAAGGCCACCCTGCTGTTATGGTCAGAGAGATCCCTTTCCTTCCTTGTGCTGTGACCCCTCAGCGGGTGCTGCCCAGCGTTTGGAGCTTTTGGGACAGAGGGGTTTGTGTGTCTCTATCATTCCCCTCTGCTCTGCCAGTGCTCGCTGGTGTGTGCTGGCGATAAAGCTCTTTGGAAGCAAACAATAAGCACGTTCTGCTTTGATTCACAGGATATTAAATCCCATGTTGAGTCAAAGAAACAATTTGCCGTGTGGCACAGAGTGACCTGTCCAGCTGTAGTCAGTGACTTTTATCGAAATGAAAAACCTCCTTAAGAACATCTGCCTCAAGTGAGAGAGATTTCTTGCAAGCATATGCTGAGTGCTTAACTCTTGGGCACTGTGGTGCATTTTGATTAAATGAGAACAATTTGGGGAACATTTCATTGTCATGTAAGTCACAGAAGAAGGTGATAGGAGTTCCCCAACTTTGATCACTTTGGGATTTCCTTCTCACTTATAAGATTGTGGATTTGGTGCACATTTGTTACCTAGGTCCTTGAGGACCCACCTGGTTATTTACTGAAGGAAACAGGTGTACAAATGTTATGTCACAACTGGATTCCTGAGAGCAAGTAAAAACTGGCACAGGATATAAACTTGTATTCAGGCTATGTCCAAAGCTTGGATTTTTAATTGAGCTTTGATAGGCACTGGTTTTGGCACCTACTAATGTGGAAATATGTGGGGTTTTGTCTGGATAAGTGTGTGTTACACTAAAGACACTGGACTATGTTTGAGTGTTGTGCTTCCAGTACAGAGCAGGCTAATCTGTAAAACTGCTAATTGCCTTATCTGGAAAGCTTCTAACTCTACATATTTCACTATATTATCAGTTGAGAAGTAGGCTAAATATCTGATTTAGCAAACAAAATAAAACTTCAGAACTTCATGGTGTTTCCTTAAATCTCATTAAGCGATGATACAAATCTACCAGTGAATCATATTAATTGAAACGTAGATGGAGGTAAATTAACTTAGAGATCTAGATGGCTTAAATTATTCTAATGTGCATTTAGGGGTTTAATATTTCATCTGTAGTTTGTTAGGCTATTGTTGTGGTTTTGGAGCTGGTTAAACTCCAGGCACTCATGAAAATAATTCAAGGGTTCATGAGTTGAGATAAGAACTGTGAGAAAAATAAGGGAAAAACAAGGCTCAGTTTAAAACTAGAAGGTAAATTTATTATGAACAGGATTTAAAAAAGAAAGATAATGAGGAATAAAATAAGTCTTTAAAATAAGTCTTTAAAACAACCTTCTTCTCTCCCCGCAACCTTTCCATCTTTTTCACCAAACACACAGGGATACAGAGCATGGAGGAGATTCCTTCTGTTGTACTGTGGGGTCCCTCTCATGAGCAGCAATGTTCCCAGCACTGCTGCATTTGAGCCACTTGCCCACAGAGTGCAGTTTTTTACAGGAGTTTCTAGCACCTGACTTGCTCCAGCATGGACATCCCTTTCATGGGCCACGAGGGGACATTCTGTACTTCTTGTGGGTTCTGTGGGCTGCAGGGGCCAGCCTGCCTCACCGTGGTCATCACCATGGCCCACAGAAGGAACCCAGCTTTAGAGCACCCCCTCTCCATCCCGCTCTTTACTGGCCCTGGTGCCCGCCGTGTTGACTTTCTCATGTGCTCTCACTTCTTTCTCTTCTCCGACCAAGGGGAAAACAAAAGAAAAAACCCTGTTGCCTCTAACCACTGTTAACAAGTTTTACCAGTTCAAAAACTTCTGCAGGATTCCTGCAGCACTGAGAAGCCGACTTAGGTTGAGTTTCGTGTCAGGGAATCATTTGCCATGTTTCTGCCGCCAGCCACGTGGCCCCTGCCACCACCATGCGGGCAGTGTCTGTTGCCATCATGCCGGGCACTGGGAAAGGGTTCTGGCATTGCCAGCTCACTCCTCCGCCTGCAGTGCAGCTCGTCAGGAGCAGCTAAATAAAGCAAAGTTTGCTGCAGGCTGGACTGAGACAGCTCCAGCCGCAGCGCGTGGGTTAGGCCGCAGCGCGTGGGTTAGGCCAGAGTGCGTGGCCATGCCAAACACCCATGCCCCGGTGGCTTCCCACAGCCCCAATAGCCCAGGGTCTCACTGCTGCGCCTCTCCCGCAGGGCTGTGGCCACTGTGATGCTCTGCTGTGCCAGGAATGCTGGCGACCCCAGCCGTGTGGCCTTTGAACCCCTCGGGGCAGCGTCCACTGTGGTTTGTCCCTTCCCTTTGTTTCAAATTCTCTTCATGTGCTATCGCAGAGGCATTGCTAACTCTCCTAACTGGCTCAGCAGCACGTCCGTCCCCTGAGTCCAACAGGATTGGTCCCATTGGGCGTGGCAGGAGCTTCTAGCAGCCTTTCACAAAAAAAAAAACAAACCCAGAAAACAAGAAAACAGAGGGTGCAAAACCAAAACTCCTCATAGTTACATACGAACTTTCTTGCTGGGCTAAACAGTTCCTTTCTTTCTCTTCCTCCCCTGAGGTGTTCATCCCTCCTTTCATGGGGCTGTGTGGGTTAATTTAGGGGGTCTTGGAGAGGTGGGTGCTCAGGGCAGCTGCTGCTCCAGCTGTTGTACCCAGACCGATGGTGAACATCTCACTGTGGCCTCTTTCTCTTTGGATCCCCATTTTCCAGAGTCATCCTGAAATGGGTGATCAATTCCCATTCTTTACCCTTTTTTTAACAGGCATCACTACAAACATAGCAGGATGCACTTGGAATGCTTCTCACACTCTTTTGTTTTGTGTGCCTTTTTTCTCAGGCTTCTTAAGCAAGATGAATTGTTGAATATATTTGCATGCTGTTGTGCTTCAAATTATGTATTCAGGGAATTTTATTTATTTTTTTTTGTCTGCACACAACTAGTTGGGTCTAGATGCTAATTTTTAATAAGAAAGTGGCAAGATTCCAATACAGTGTTTTCTGCTTTTTTGTTTTTTAAAGAAGTGTCATTGTCCCCAAGGAATTACAAACTAAGATGAGGCAGATTGAGGGCAAGCATGTGGTTACAAACAACTTCTGAATAATTTCATTTAAGATGTTCAGTAATGACTTTGAAAACTTTGCAGGTAAAACACAAACTTTTTGAGTAAAGCAAAATCCTTCAGATAACAATTCCCAGTGTGTGCATCTTCTTTTTGTTTTGTTTCTTTACCTTTTTTATTGTGTCTGTTGCGAGGAAAGTCTAAAATGATTCTGGTATTTCATTCAAGCAGAAAATTTTGACAAAATTCAATGTATTTCAGTTCTCAAACTTAGTTTGTTTTCTTAATTAAATCTCAGCTCTAGTGCAGTGATCTCTCTTGGTTTTGTGAGAGGAGGGTGGCCTTTGGAAGGAAGACCTGAGAACATGGGATGAGCCCTAGCACAATAATTTATTTTCTTCCCAACCTACTCTGAAGGACTTTGTCAAGAGTACCTCAAGCCACAGTGGCTGAAGGGTCTCAGTTTAAATGCCTTTTCTGCCAGATTTGGAGTAGAGATTTGGACTTTTAATGAACCACTCATAACCAAAATGGATCCTCTAATTGAAACCAGCAAATACAGAGCGAGCTGCTGGCTCAGAGGAGTGGGCAGTGTTGATCTTGCCCGTTTCAGGTTGCTGATCTACCCCCTTAGGGTAGAACATTGCATCTCTTCTGTGGAAGAACAGGTTTAAATAAACTTTATCTTGCAGTCTTTGTCCAGGGGGAATCAGGGGGCTCTTAGCAATGACCACGTGGCTGTGCCTCAGCTCTACCCCAGGGTTTGGGGTTGAAAGATGTAACAGACCCTTTGACCTCCATGCCCTGGGAATAATTCTCTGAGTCTCATTTTATACCACAGCCTTCAGCAGAGTGTCCAGTGCTGCTGGGTTGGTGGTTGGATGAGATGATCTTGAAGGTCTCTTCCGACCTTGACAGTTCTGTGATTCTGTCCCTAAACTGGCCAATCTTTGGCTAAAGTCTTCCTGCAAAGCCACGTGGCTCTCCTGGTTCCAGGTGTAGCTCTCACAGGATGGAGGGTGATGAGATATTCTGGTTTTTAGTGGGGACTTCCCAGTCCTAAAGCAGGGGATTTTTTTTTCCTCTCAGAGCATCTTGCTCCTCTCCTGGATGTGGCAGTGGAGTAAAAGCAATATCCATAATTCATTTCATTGCTTCAAAGAGCCAGACACAGCAGAATCAAAAAATGAATGCTAAAACAGAGGCAAAAGGGTGAAATATATTACGCTGATGACATTATGGCAACATAATGAAGAAACTGAAAGGCGCAAAATGAGATCTTATATTTTCCTTAAGTTTAGTAAGCCCATTCTTTTCAGCTTTACGGATGTGATGAACATCAATAAGATTGATTAAAAAAGGCTGTAGAATGTTAAAATTATACCGTCTTGCTCCCAGCCCCAGTGTTATTCATGCTTACAATGGGCCATTACCGATACACTGTTTACCGAGGAAAATAATAAATTAATTGTTTTCCTCTGCCTGTTTTTACCTTGCCTAAAGCTTGTCAACAGCGTCTCTGTAAAGATTGCTGCGGTTTCCATTTGCATAGTAAAGATCTGCCTCTTCAGCTTGGCTGAGACTTTGCCATGAGCCTGCTTAGCTCTGAACAATTGGCTCTGCTCACTCACAGAGCACAGCCTGGTGCTGCTTGCTGGGAGCTGGGGACAAGGGACAGAGCTCTGGGAGGTGGCAGTGCCTTTGGAGGGACGAGGGCAGAGGATCAGTTGTGTTTCAGCTGAGGTTTCTGGCAGCCTTGCCATGACCACCATCTCCAAACCCCAAATCAGAGCCTGTGGCTGCCACAGGTCGTGTGCCACTTCGGTGTTTTGTAGGATATGTGAATATTTAAGCCTTAAATTCCTGTTTATGAGCTGCAAAAATCTTCCCCAGAGAATGATTTCCCCTGGACTCAAGTGCATACCAAGAAAAAGGAAATCTGATTTACCACAAACACATTTGTTCATCCAGGAGATGAGGAGAAGGACCAGGAATGGCACACGGCTGATTTGAAGTGATGCTGAGGAGGGATGGCCAGGCTGTGTTTGTGTTTATTTAACTGAACAGAAGGGTTGTACTCCTGGGAGGGCAATGTTCACATGGGGGAAATGTAAGGGGATTAAAAAAAAAAAAGAAATTTAATCTTTCATCAGTTTCTCCACGGAGCTGGCAAGGTTCGGGTAATTAAAGTGTTTACCTGTATTTTGTGTGCCTGGTGTCACAGCTGGCTGCTGTCACCCTCACTTTCTCCCGCTGTATAATTCACTGCATTAGCAACTTGCTGAGCCCTCACCTGCCTGCAAACACAGCCCCTTGGCATGGAGAGAGGGGGTTTCACTCAGGGGACAGGGGCTTTAGGGAGCCACTGAGCCAGAAGGATCATTTTGATTCATATGTTTATATTTTTAATGATTTTTTCTGAGTTGTTCCTTTTCTGTGAAGGAATATTTGTGCAACTGCAGTTCTGTAGGGAAGCCAGCCAAGCTGGGTTTTTTTCTTGGAAATCTGCTCATGCTACTCAGAGTCTCTTACTAGCAAAGACAGTTTATAAACAAGAGGACCATATGTGGCATTTTCATCATGTAAATGCTCTGTGGTTTCCTAAGGCTGATTTGGGCAATATTTTTCCTGGAAAGGAGGCTGGGTGTGCTCCTTTCAGTGCTCTTTTTGGTCCTCACAGGAAAGCCAGCCAGACCCCAGCTGGCAGGAGCAGCAGCAGAAGCAACCAGGCAGGACTCTACCATGTTCCTCTCAGTTTGCTTGACTACTTCCTTAGTATTTTTCACTTCATACCACCTGCTCTTTCTTCAGCTCAGTTTCACTCAGTCTTTTCTTGGTTTTTTGGGTTTTTTTTCCCCATCCCTTTACCTGATCTTTACTAACTCCTCCCATGACCTGCGAAGGAGACCTGATGTTTGTTTGAATCAGTGCATGTGTTGGATTTTCCCCTCTTTGCAGGATGTTTTCTGGGCAGAAACACTTCCCTACCCCCTCTGTGCAGCACAATGGCATCTAAATGTAACTCTGATAAGCTTCATTAACAATATTTATTTCTACCATTGACTACATCCCAAATGCATGGAATGGTCAGCTTGACTTGCAAAATTGATGGAAAAGTTAACCCTTATTGCTCTGAAAACTCAGACATTAATTTCAAGATGTTCTTTTCAAAGGACTCCTCTGCTTTCAGAAGAAGAAAAGCCCTTTTGAAAATATCGGTCTGGGAGATGAGCCCTGATTCTCCTGTTCTTTTTCTCCAGCAGAAACAGAAGCACTCTCTTAGCATGGCCTTTGAAACTCTGGCTTCTCTGACGGTGTTTTAATGCAGTTATACATAGAAGCAGATATGAAATCCACCCTGCCACACTCACTTTCATCTGCTCCTGATGCTTTGTGGGAAATCATGCCAAAAATTGCCAGTGAAATTAAACTTTCAGAAGGAGGCATTAAAAAAATGAGATTTTTTAGTACTGAAAGCAGACTTGTGAATATCTCTGGCATCTTCCTGAGTGGAAGAGCATCCAGAAAGTGAGCAGGGGTGATGCAAGATGGCCTAATGCAATTATTGGTGCTAGGCATAACAAAAAATGTCTTCAAGAGCTTTGAACATTTCCTGTGAGGTGAATTCCTTGAAGAATCCCAGAGGATCAGTGAGGAGATGCTGGATCAGCATCTGCTCGAGGCAAAGGAAGGACAGGGTGAAAAAGCCCAGAGAGTTTATGCAAAACCTGAGAACCAAACCCAAAGACCCTGTTGAGTTCCCAGTGAATGTCCTGGGCTGAGCCACTCAAATCCCTTTTGATCTGGTGGGATGAGGCACTTGGGAGGTGCCTTTTCAGGGGTCTCCTGCAGGCTCTGGGTGCTGTTCCCAGAGATTCCTGATGGGATTTCACCTTGGAGAGATGCCAGGGCAGCAGCTCCCAGGAGCCCTGCAATGCCTGATGTGTGACGTGGGAGGTGCTGGTGCTGTTGATCCACATTGAAATGATGTCCTTTTTCTTTTTCTTTACCATTAAATTGATACTACATAATATGGGAAATTTGAGTTCTTTTCTGTTAAAAACTCCCATGCTTTTTTCAGGCTTGATTTCAGTGCTTGTTTACCAAACTCAAAGTATTTTTTGGTTTGTTCCTACATAACCGTTTGTGTTGTTCTACATTATTTTTCCCTACCTAAAGTCTAACTGAAAACAATTCAATTATTAATTCCAACAGATTTGCAGTGCAAGAAACAAAAATAAAAGAAAACTCTTAGGGAGTAAACTGTGCATTTTTAAAAAATTAAATACACTTTAAAATTGCTCTTGATGAAACAAAAACAAAACCTACCAAAGCTTGAAGCTGTTCTTATTGCTAAATTTTAAAAAGTAATGACTTATAGAAGTTGTGAGAGCTGTCTTTTGAACGAGATCCAGTTTTAGGCCATCTGTGATTTAACACGGGCTGATTTCATTCCTGGTATTTTCAGGGGGGAAGTCAATGATAGGTGTGGTTCTTACCCAGCATCATGTGGTCGCATTGCACAGGAGACACGAAATAAGGGAAAATGCTTCTGGTAGAGCTCGTGCAGGCCCGTGAAAGGGAGCAGTTCTGGGGAAACCCAACTCTTTATGAACACTTCCTTAGATTTATTGCATCTACAAAGCACGTTAGCACTCCGAAAAACACCCTACCTATAAAAGCAAATGAGCAAACAGCAACTGTAAGCAAAGGTGCTTATGGATGCTGGGGGCCACTTTCCACTCACCTGGAAGAGAGGAAATAGGACCAAACAATTATATATTTTTTCCTGCTATTGTGGTGCTGATACTCATTTGTTTCTGCCTCAGAAAAGGTTTTTATTCCTTCCCAGGCATAGTAAAATTTTTCATCCCAGCTTCTATAGCTCATCTTCAGGACAGCAACCCTGTTGCAGGGAGTTTGGGGTTGGGGTTTTGAATCCTTTGGGGCAGATATTTTCCCTTCACATTGGTGAGGATGTAGCCAGGGGGCTGTTCAACAGCTGATCTGGGCAAAAGCTCAAAAGTTCAATTATTCTACCTCCCTTAATAGAGACGATCAAAGCAGTGGATGAGGAACATGGGGAGAAGAGAGTTGCATAATTTCTGCCAGACTTTAGCTGCAATACCGTACAGACGAAGAAAAGCCTCTTATTTGCAAGGGGGTTCTCAAAAACCTTTCCAAACCAAGATACGTGTGCAATTCTTGCTAGAAAAACCAACCTAACCCCCAAAAACTCACAAATCCAATCAGAGATGTTGTTGTTGTTGGACAGCAGCTCCATTTATGGGCTGGATTCCTTTAGTTCTGGTAACACCCAAGCTTTGTTTCTTCCTCTTTGTGATGGAAACTCCAGAAACTGCTTGGCAAATATCGCAGAACCTTGGCATTTCTGCTTTTCAGCAGGCTTGCTTTCTCAGTAGTGTGTTTCTGGTATTCTTTGTTTTGTTCCAGATTCCACTTTGATTCTACACCTCTGAAGTGGTTTTGCATCTGGTTTGTAGGTGGCAGCTATTTAATTCAGGAGGAGAGTGACTTCATCTGACAGCTCTGGAATTGTACCGCTCAGCCAGTTACTACTTATGTCTAATAACAGCCAATTGCTTTTTTTTTTTTCCCCTTTTTGTAATAACACTGTTAGATAGGCATTAAGAATCCCTGCTTTCTCTAATGGCTTTACAATTTACATGCAACTTATTCTTACCTTATTATGAAAAATATTGCCTGTTTTTCCCTTACTCCAAACTGTATTCTAAATCATAAATCTCTGCTTTCTCTTCTTAAATACTGAATTGTTTCAGTATTATTGAGTGACCTCCCCAAAAAACATCCCTTATAAACCCAGTGTGCTCTCTCCCCTTCAGATGGGTTCCATATTTTATAGAAACTTAGAAGCAATCTCTTTAATTCCTTTGTATAAATTATGATCCATGAATATTTCACCATGAGGAAAATAGGCGAGCCCATCTTTAAAGAGGGAATGCAGGCTGGAACTGGAATGAATAATAAAAAGCTTTTCTGTCTAATGAACATTTGATCTTTTAGAAAAATATTTCTGAGGCAGGAACGTAAAGTTCAAGCCTTGGAATGGTTTGTGAACTGAATATAAAAAAGTGTGGACTAAGTTAATCAAGGCACTTCATTGAGTTATTGTCCTTTTACATTTAGAACAATAACTAAAAACATCCTGTAATTCTGAGGTCTGTGTGAAGAAAATGGTTATAAAATGTCAGAATATGACTTTTCAGCAACTTAATGGCTTTCTGTTTGCCTTTTCTTTCTGCCAGAAGAGAAAGTTCATCTGAGCAACATGAAAATAAATTTTAAAAATGGCGTAACTGTTTCCGCAAAAAATGATTAGCAAGTCAATATTAGTTAAGAATTACTTAAAAATTAATGAGCAGCTCTGGTGGAGATGTTTTAGAAAATTACTCAGACAAGACCCTTGAACATTAGCTGAGAATGTGCTGTCTGCCCTCTCTGTTGGCAACCAGAAGGAGCTGCCTGTGCACCTTAATCCTGGACGGTTTTGCTCTGTGTTCATCCTGCCTGCTACAATGCATGTGCAGTCCTTCCTCCAACCAAATAATTGATGTACCAACCACTTAAATGCTGTAAAATACCAGATGATCTCTTCACAGAATCGATGTGATATTGCACGGGGGAATTGCTGCAGCCAGGAAGGATTTCTCTTGGAAAGTGAGCGTTGCTGGGGGAATTTCTGGTGCCTTTTCCCTGCATGGTGCTTGGTTCAGCACAGGAATCAGCCATCAAATCGCTGAGTAAGGCAGGGGTTTATGTGCTCTCCTCATTCTTTTCTTCCTTCATCCTCTGGTAGAGAAGTAAAAAAGGAATTTCTGGGTTTCCCAGGAGTGCTGCAGCTGGTGACAATGCACCAAGCCTTGTTTTGGGGGCTAATGCTCCTCGTATTCTCCCTCTGCCTCGCTCACACGCACAGAGGAGTCACAACAACCTGCCAGGAAATGTTTAGAACATCCTCTCTCTGCTATGCAATTACTGATTTTCACACTGCATTCCACCATGCACTTCAGTCATGCTTCAATATTTTACTGACTCGGAGGTAGTACGTGTCTGGAAAGCTTGTAGGCTATAAATTTTATGTTAATTGACAATATAACATCTGAATTTAGAAATACCTGGCATGAATAAAATGTAAAACAGGATGATTATGTGTGATTAAATAGTTGACTTTTCTATTGCATATTAGTCATGCCATCATCCAATTAAAAGGATAATGGAAACAATAGTGATTTTTAATTTTTAAACCAGTGTGGGCTGCATTAAGGGGATTATGGAGCTTTATGAAGTAGTTTGCATAATGTAATGCTCAAGAATAGAGTCTGAGTCAAAGCTGAGCTGCACATGGCAAATTAGGCAACTTTGACTTTCTCCTTGACGTAACACCAGACTATAAATTTTGCCTGTGAAATTTAATGGAATTATCTTCAAGTTAGGAAGAGATTTGCAGAACAAGGTTGTGATTTGTGCTCTTTTTCCAAGAATTCTTCTTTTCAGGCCTGACTTTGGCACGTGAGTGCTGAGGCCGGGATGGCTGGCTGTGGTTATGTGCTCTGTTAGCCCAGACTTTCCTTTTCCCTCAGCACAGACCGATTTCAATGATTGTGGCTGCTCCGTGCCAGTGGCTGCCGTTGTATTTTATCCACTGAAGCTGCTCTGTGCACTCTGTTGCTTATTACCATTAGTGAGCCTTGTTCACCTAATTAACCTAATGATCCTCTTCGTTTCATGTGATTAACTGCAAATGGGGAAGAGTGTAGCAATGTGGCCTCTGATAGCACTGGCAAAGGTCAAAGGCACTGGATGAGGCTTCTCTGGATTTGTGGCCAAAGAGCACAAGGGCACAACCCAGAGAAGTTTGGGAAAGGAGTTTCATTCCCCCCCATCTCATTTAAAACTGGCAATGGTTAATTCAGCGTCTTCAGTTTAGTTTTCTTCTTCTCCAAAAACCAGAGTATTTCAGGTATTTGGTTGATACTGAAGCGGAGCTGACATTTTTATAGTGAGGAGTTTTGGTCCTGCTCGTGTGGAAGTCTCAGCCCTCGCATTAATCTTGTCAAGGCAAAATGTTTTATATGTTGCATAAAATAGCTGCACATCTGTTGTTTTTAATAATGTTTGCACTTTCAGGACTCCTTTGAAAAAATAATTTTATAATCCAACACTTTATGCGTCCTTATTATTCTGTAATTCTTCAGGAGTTCGTTTGAGTTGACTGACAGTTTTATTCTGAAAACCCCTGATCTTCGTATTTTGTCACAGGGACCACGAGTGAAACTGAAAAGTAAAAAATAGATTTATACTGGTGCGTTAATGACCTAAACTAAAAGATCCCAGTGCTCAGTCATGCCACAAGAGAGAAACAAGCCTCTTCTTTTTTTAACAAGAAACCCTTTAATGCAACAGGAGATTTATAACTTAGCTGCTCTAAATTCCTCTCTCGGAGTTTTGGTGGTTTAATGCAGAGATAGTCACTCTAGGGATACCTGGCTGTAAGAATGTCTGAATTAGTGCTCTTGGAAGGGGATGATATAAATGGTTTCCTGAAATTGCAAAGGAGACATTTGCAAAGCAGTCCTAATGATATGTAAAAGTAATTGAAATGTGAAGCTATTTTTCCTGATTTCCTATTGCATTTGACAGCCTCTTTCCTCCTTCATTATTATGTGTGAATATAAGGAAGAAAAGAAGAGATTGGGGTACAGTCTGTGTGAATATTTTTGAAGCTGAGGCTGCACAGGCAGTGTGAAATACCAGTCCTGTGAAAAAGATAAAAGCTGCCTCAGCTTATCTGTGCAAGCAGGTGCTAAAACAGACAATGCTAAAATAGACAATGCCCTTTCCCGGGGAGCTCTGTGGGATCCTGGGGGCGTCTTACAGACCCCAGACCTGCAGGGCAGAGGAACCCCCTGCCCTGAGCCTCCCTGGGCTCACCAGGGGCTGGTTGCTGTGGTTTGGAGGTGGCAAAGGACAGGGACACAAGGACCAATGTCCCATGTGGTTTGTCTACAGCTCGGACTGAGAACTTTTGAGTAGCCGCAATTCTTTGAGCATGTGAGTGAGCGATTCCCTGTTATGGGGGAGCAATTCAATGTGCCCAGGTGAGACCTGCAATGGCTGTGTAAAGCAGGGGAGGGATTAATTGCATTTATTATTTATTAATTCAAAAAAGAAAAGCATTGCCTGAACATGGTAAGAGCCGTGTTAAAGGAAGAAATTTGCAGAGCAAGCCGTGCACAAATCTGGTGCACAAAGATCTCGAGTCATCCTTCCCACTGTTGTTGAAGGGGTTGCTTCTGAGCCTTTTATTTACTTAGTCTCCCTCAGCAGACCTGGGAATTCTTTATATTTAAGGATTTCTCTTCTACTTTATTATTTCTGTATTTTGTAATAGAATGTCGCTGTAGAGACTGTGAACTTTTACTGTCTTTTGGTTTGTCTGTTTAAAGGAAAGAATGATTGGGAGAACAGTTCACTCCAGAGTTTTATCTGAATTGGACCATCAGCCAGCCCTGGAAATAGCTTTTTGGTGCTGTAGTGGAAGAGAACCAGATATGTGAACTGATATTCCAATATAGATTCTTTTTGAAAATATTTTTGGCTAAAAAGGCTGCTTTAGACAAGCAACAAAGACTGGGTTTCCCAGAATGTGATCACCTGGGAGTTTCTTTGCCCAGGGAGTGGATGCATTTCTGAGTGATCCTGGGAAGTTTGTTGCTGCAGTGATTTGCACTCCTCTGTGTCTTAGCCAGGCACAGGCTGCAGTTTCGTGCTTTCCCTTTAATCTGGATCCACTTGGCATCACTTTATGAGAGAAGACTGAGGGTTTCTAGGCAGTTCTGAGTTGACTAATTCTTCTTACACTTGCAAAAAATTACAAATTACCCAGGGCACCACCAAATTGGTGCTTTCAGTGTCGTGCCAGCTTCCGGTGACTTCTGAGCCCCGGGCTCCCACCTTGCACTGGAAGCTGCGTGTGCAGGAGCCCAGCTCCATTCTCTGCTGTCCCACAGCTGGTGGAGCAGTGGCCACCTGCAGCTGGCCAGTGACCAGCTGCTCCTCGTGCCACCGTCCCCCAGCAGGGCAGCAGGTGGTGTGTGAGCTGTGGAAGCGTGGAGCAGGGTGGGATCTGCGGAACCATCCTGTCGGAGGCACAGCACATGGCTGCCTGCCCACGGTGAAGCATTTGGGTAATCCATCGCCATCTGGCTTTATTTTGCAAACCCACTCAATTGGCCAGCACATTCAAAATATCACTGCAACTTCTTTCTCTCTGAGAGGATCTTGAAAAAAGAAGAAAAAAAAGAAAACCCTGATAAAATACCTACACTTTTTTTTTTTCTCTCCTGTACAAATTGTAAAGGATTTCTTTACATTCAGGTTGTCAGGAGGTTTTGTAAAATAGCCTTTCCTTGGACTGAAAAATGTCCTTCTGTGGGAAATGCAGATACAGGGTGCCTTTTATAAATGCTGGGATTTTATTAGGTGCTCAAATAAACGGTGATAATGAGCTGGTGCAGCCAAGTAGACGGAGAGGCAGTGACTCAGGGCTGCCATCCCCACATCCATCAGGGTATGGGTGGTCTGGCACTTAGAGAAGAGATGCTGGTGCCTGAGCTCAGCTCTCCTGTTCCTCCCTTGCCTCCCAGATGGAACAGATGCTCCTGTCATTGAAACGCCTGCACCCCAATTTCTGTGGGCTTTGTAGGGCAAATCCAGAATGGATCGCAATAGGAAGTCAAATGACTTGAAAATGCAGCTGGCTGCTGTTAATTTTTGGCTCGTCTGACAACCTTTTGTCATAGACCGTATTTCTGAGGAATTATCGAGGGCAAGGGTTATAAAGGAATATGCTTTTGGAGAACTTGTCATCCCTAAAGTTGCTTGAAAGGTGGGCAAGTCAAACTGCAGTTGTGCTGTTTGTCAGACCCACATGTGACTGTCTCAAATGCAGGGCATTTTCACTCAGATAAAAGCAGCTAGACTGTAAAAAACAAAATCAAAACCAACAGTAAACAATAAACCAAAACCTCACGTACACACCCCAGCGAGCCAGGACTCCAAATCACAGCCCTGGTGCAGTCGAACAGTCTAGCACTGCTCAAATATGCAATGGAAAGCTTATTTGTACATCTCCCTCTCCGATAGCTGGGGAAATTAATGCCCTAGCCCGAGGCCTCTTTGTTAATGACCCCTAGCTATGCTGGGATGAAAGGTTTTGTACGTCAGCACGTTCCCCACTGCTGAAATACTTTGTGGAACTGCAGCCTTTTATGCAGGGGTCTTTAAAATTTAAATTCACAAATGTATCAAGCACGGGCATTCTCGTTTTTCATCCCTCCGTCTCTGCACTGAGATGTGACCACATCGGAGTGGATGTTTGCTGGGGAGAGGCTCCTTTTCGGAGTGGTGTTTATGGAGTCTTAATTGGTCTGATGAGGCAGATGAGGCTGCTCCCCCCAGATAAAGAGATTACAAGGGCCTGCAGGGATAGAACAAGGAGGAAGGTCTCCGAACGACAGAGGGTGGATTTAAATTAGCTCTTAGGAGGAAATTCTTCACTGTGAAATGGTGAGGCACAGGCTGACCACTGAAGTTCTGGATTGCCCATCCCTGGAAGGGTTCCAGGCCAGGCTGGATGGGTCTCTGAGCAGCCTGCTCCAGTGGAAGGTGTCTCTGCCCATGGCAGAGGGGGGAACTGGAGGAGCTTTAAGGTCCCTTCCAATCCAATCTAATCCCTTCTATAAAAATTACAAAGCAGGTTAAAAGAAGGAGAGTGATTTTTCCAGCTGTTTCTGGCTCAGGAAATGTCCTCCTCACTCCCCTGCTTTGCATCTATCATGGGTTCACAGCAAACCCTGCCTGTTTCTGACCAATATTTCTGAGGGGCTTTGACTGCACTGAGCACCCCCTGAGCCCCTTTGCTTTTCCACACAGAGCCCTCATGCTGCTCTGGCTTCAGAGTTGCTGTTCCGTTTTCTCTCTGGCTGCTTATCCCTTCAACTTTGTGGCATTAAACAATCCCAGGCCAGGTCCAAGAATGGTTGATTTGGTGGATTTGCAATGAATTCTGATCAAAATTAGACATCTACAGGCACCTAGGCTCCATTTGATTAAATGAGGCAAACATGTCCCAGGGACCTCTGGCAGTGTCTTGCTGTAGATAATTCAGTATCTCAGGCTACATAAACTGACATCTTGTGAACTCTTACAGATAAATGTGCTTCAGACCTTATCCTGTGCCCTGTGTCCATTGATCAGTGCGATCACTGACACAGCAAAAACCCATTTGAAAGCAAGCTTGAATATGGGCCAGAGGAAACGGAATGTGAGCGTGAGAAAATGTCTTGATCCTGGGGCTGAGGAGAATGTTCAGATTGGCTGCTCTGCCCTCCTGTAAACTGAGTAATTCGTGTTTATTTTGACCCCATCTTTTTTCCTGGGAAGAATGAGAGCTTTCTGTGTCCTTTGCATCAGCTGGAACTTCTCACTTCTCCAGGCGCTGTTGTGTGTAAGTTCCTGGACCAGTTTGCTCCAGGTTGCAGAGCTGTTGTAGGCTGGGCGTAACCCTGACCCCAATGTCCTGCCTGCAGGAAGTGTCTGGTGGTGGGGATTTCAGGGAATTTCTGATCACTTTGCGCTAAATGAGCTCCTACTCATGAGAAATACTGCTACAAATTTCAGAGGTGGGAAGTTATCTTCTCTTTAATTTACAATCCTTAACCATGGTGTGAAGATGGATTTAATTCTGAACCAGATTATGATTGTTCTTAACACCTTGTTACCTGCAATAGTTCCTGTTGGAGGGGACAGTGGTCATTTTAAATGTAAAGCGCTCTGCTTATTGCACAGGAGCACAGCTCAGTTGAGCCTGAGTGTTGTGGGATGCTTTCTAAAGCACTGTGGGAACAATTAATTCATTTCTGATGATCAAAGTTGTGCTTTTGAGCACTTTTCTTTGATCAGTCTACAATCTATTTGCTTTCTTTGTGTGGGAGTGTCCCAGTGTGAGGATGGCACTTGTGTTATTAAGGGAGCTGCTGATCACATGCCTGGTTTGGTAGGATTCCAGCCAAATGAAAAAATATTAAAACTGGGCTTAGTAAAGGTATTTTTAATATGTTTAATTGATAGTCTTGTTTAGTTGCTTATTTACACTTAATTTGCTTGATGAGAATTGTGTGGTAGAACCCAGGCTCCTCAGCTCTGGCAAATGCTCTGTATTGATTCACTGACTGGAGTGAGAGACTCAAACACGTGCTCTAATAAGGCCAATTGTTCCTGCATGTAAACAGAATGAACATAATAGGCAAACCAATCAGCAGTAATCACTGATAATGCCTCTGCCATTCATAGGGACGGCATTAAGAGATCTGTTCGGAACAGAGCTCATGTTGTCAAGAACTTCTCATTAATTCAGGAGTCATTGTAGAATTAAAGCAAAATGCCGCTGGATTAAATTTTACATATCTCTGTTCAAGCTACAATAGAACATTTTCATAGAGGACACTTCACTGCCTGCCTTGATTGCTCCTTGGTTTCAGGTTTTTGTAGAATAATGAAGGGAAGCAGCGGTGGGGCAGGGGGAGGTGGGTGTGAGCGATTGGCTGATTTTTGCAAGGTTGTGGTGTAGCACTGTCAATGACAGCTGGCCGAGGGCTGGGCAAAGGAGCCTCTGACACTGCCCTGGGCACACCCTTGAGGAGGAGATGAGTTTGTTCCTGCAGCTCTGTCTGCTCCCGTGCTACCTTCACCCTGGGCTGCTCATTATCTCTGGGCCAATTAGCGGTGAGGGCTTGATGAACGTTGTCACGCTCCACCCACCTGCGACAGCACACAGGACTCCTGTTTGGATATTTCCTTTTCTCTTTATCTGCTGAAAATCAAATAATGCAGTTCTTTATGTCCTCTTGACAGCTTTAAAATGATATAAATTCATACATCCGTTATCAATATATATCTATATCTACCTTTCTATATCTATATCTAGCTCTATATCTACCTCTCTATATCTATACCTATATGTATCTATATATCTCTGTCTTTACTGTTTCAGGCTGCTGGCAGACTCCAGTTGTAATCAGTATAGATTTTGACAAGAATATGCAGATATTAGATATTCCATGAAATTTATACTAAATTATAGCTTCTGAAAAATCAACTACCAGCAACGTAGAGCCTTTCTTAGGCTGCTGCCTTCCAGTTCTCATCCTGCCTGATCCATTTACTCCTGAAGGACAGAAGGGTCCGGCAGCAGCATCCCTGGGACAGCTGTACCACAGCCTGGGCTGTGCTCTGAGGGTGCTCCTGCCCCTCTTCCTGCCTCAGCTCTCAGCAGTTTGTGCTGTTGATTAAAAGTCCTGTTTATTTATTTAGAACTCACTCACAATTGCATTCAGGGATCTGTGAAGAGGCGGTTTTGACATTTTTCGCACATCAATGTTTAATTAAAAGTCACTCGAAAACAAATAAGGAGTCGGGGATGACATTTTACAAGAGTTTTTACCTGAGCTCTGTAATTCCTGGTGAGCAGGACTCGAAGGCAGACACGAGGCTGCTGTGTGGAATGTGAATAAAATACAATCCCGTTTCCTGGGTCTCAGAGACCTGGAAGGATAAGTCATGGCAGAAACTCGCAGGATGATCAATATCATTGGCAAGAACTCTGGACAGTAGAATAGAAGCTAAAAAGGGATGGGTATTGCTAAAATATGTTGAACAGATTTCACTTTCAAAGCAAATCCTTAGACACCCCAGTGCCCTGAACAATCAATACCAGAAATTAAGATGCAAAAATGCCAGGAAAATGATGGGGAAATCCAGAGCAGCTGTGAGGTGACAGTGTTGTTGCAGCCTAAGAGAGGTGTCAGCTTTTCTGGCAGCTCTAAGTGCAGATCTCTGTGTGGTTTTGGGGTGATTGTACCCCTAGGGTAGGTTCTGTGTGGTGTGTGACATGAGTAAGGTGACATTTGATGAAAATGAAGGTTGTCCATAGTTGTCATATAAAATGAATCTATCAAACTATGATTGGAAGAGGAATAAAACCTTAAATCATTATATGGAGCATCTTCAGTTATTTTTAATAGATTATTTTTTTTTCTCAGGGTAACAAATTTAAAACAATAAAATGGGCTTGATTTTTAGAATCTTTTAATACAGACAGACTTCCTGTGAAGGTGCAAAGAGGTGCAAGAGCAGCACAAACCCTCCCAGCTCATCCCTCAGCACGGGCTAAAGGAGGTTTGCTGGTATAAAATGAGAGGCTGCCACGTGGCAGTGGCATGGGTTTTCAAACGATGTGTCCTGATAGAGCATAAATTGTGACACCTCTGAAGCAAGAAAAGGCAGTTTTGCCAATGACAGTTCATTAAGGTTGCCAATAGCATGTTTTAGTTTTTGCTGCATTCTTCCCTTCTGCCCAAAGGATTGACTGGGAGGCAGATTTGGCTGCTGCTAATAAGCACTTAAGAAAATAATCCTAGCAGAATCACCTTGGCACTGACATGTATCACAGCCCACGTCGTGTTCTGTGTGGTTTCTGATAATGGCCTTTCAGCCTGATGAATTCATAAATTATCTGTGAATAATGGACTCGTGTTTGAGTCTGGTTTACGCTGCAGGAGCAAAGCAGGAGTCTGTTACTACACCTGAGGACAGGTGCCTACATGACTTTTAAATGACTGCAAAAATGTTGACATGAGTGGAGTGCAATCGGGCATTTCCCATCAATGTCAAGGGAAGATGGATAGCAATGAATCCTGCCTGTGGTCATGGGTCAGAAAAACCCCAAATCTATTTCCACAAAACCGAGGCAGAGAGATGCTCAGCACCTTTAGATTGCTAAAATAAAAATCTGGCAAATCAGAAATTTGAGCCTACTTCTTTTTTACAGTTAAAGGGATAAAAATAGACTTCTTTTCTCTCCTAAAGAAGAAAATGTTCAGTTGCAGAGCAGGTGTCCAATAGCTAACGTATGGCCAGAACAAAGCAAACACTAACATGTGGCTGATGCATTTACTCTGGCTTGGGGCTGCACTCTGCTCTGGATATGCCTGAGCTCCACTTGCCACAATAAGTGCTCTGCTGGTTGCAATTTCCTTGCCACCAGAAGTTCAGGAATGCATTGGATCAGTCCCCAAAGTGAGAGAAAGCAGGCAACAAACGATGGCAAAGTCAGGAGATCTTGGTTTAGGTGAGGGATCCCTTGGGGGAATTCTGTCAAATGGAACTCTGATCTTGTCAAAATTCACAGAGAATCTCATAGAGACTCTACTGCCCTGTTCAGCTGTGTCAAGGGATAAGGAATTTGTCATCAAATGTGCTCAGACCCTTCCAGGATCTGCCCTGCACTTACTAAAATCTGTGATTTCACATTTAACAAAGAATCAGTAAAACGTGCTCTTCAGCCTCAAGGGTTTACGGTGTTACAGTCCTGGGGGGTTTTCTTCTGTATCGTTTTTGTGGCTCCACCACTTATAGCTTGAAAAGAGTTACAGGTTTCTGGTTTAACCCCTGCTGCAAAAAACATGGCAATTAAAAATGTTTTTTCTGCTGTTTAGAGGCTGTGGATCCCTGCATGACTCTGCACTTTGTTCTGTTCTCTCTGGCAGTCTGTGTTTTGATACGATAGTACAATCAAGGGAACATCTCCACACAGCCAGGCTGAGGGAACACATTTATCTGGGTCTGTTGTCCATTGTCGTGCAGAAAGTATTATCTCTTCTTTAGGCGGCTGCAAAACGACTCCCTATAAAATTCTTGGAGAAGTTACAATTACGCCCATCTTTACTGGAAGTTCCACATTCCACTGCTGACGGTTCTGCAGAATATTTTATTTCAAGGTTTTGAGAGTACCTCATCTGCGTTTATTGGTTCCGACAATGAATAAAAATAATTTAAATATTTCTATGTAGAAGTGCATGTGTACTAAATCACTTCCTTGCTGCAAACCAGTTCCAAACCCACCTAAGTGGGCTCCTCCAAGGCCCTTTTATTCACGAGGGTTATAAACTGGCAACCCACAACTGTATCCCAAAGCAATCCAGCCCGGTTGCCATGGAGACAGCCAGGATGTTACTGCTCTGGATTATTATTTAAAAAGCTGAACCACTTCCTTGTGTGCTTCCTGCTTCCTCTGCCCTAATCCTGAGATCCCAGCAGGCTTTGAACGTGCAGCCTGCTCTTGGCAGTGAATTGGCTCTTTTCAGCCTTCTTCTCATGGAGGAATTTTGAGATGTGGGCACACCCCACCCCTTGGCTCTGAGCCTGCCATCCCCTTGGCCCCGGGAGTTCGTGTGTGGGATGCTCTGGATATTAATCCACCCATCAGTGCTGGCCAAGGCTTTGGCATTTGAGGTCAATTCATGTTTCTGCATCTTTCTTCCAATGCAGAGTCAGGGTTTACATCTGCACACTCTGTCAGTGCTGAAACTTAACTTCTCTTGGCATAAATCCCATATTTTGGGGGGAATATATCAGGTTTTATTCTCACAGAGTGTATTTTTCTTCCTGCTGGCTGACAGCAGAATGTGGAGTGGGCTTTGCTTAATGTGGTCAGGTTAAATGTTTAATGACATCTGGAGCAAAGTTGTCATTAGCTCTTATTTGTTACCCTTAGGCAAGAACTAATTTGAAGCTTGAATTATCAAGACTGCTTCTGGTTGACAGAAAAATATTATATTATTAAAAAAAATAAAAATTAATTGCTAGTCCCAAAGTATGAGAGATGTTTGCCATTCAGCGCATGCGGTGTTGACAATTTTAAAGAGTAAAAAAAATATGGTTAAAACTGAGAAAGGGGAAAAGACCAAACCAAACAACACCCCAAACTTTGTTTGTAGTTCCTGTCCTTTAAAAGCACAGTGTAATCTTTCCTTATTTATTCATTCCACTCCACTTTGCCCTCTCTGCCATTCTGCAGGCTCCAACAAGGAAGGTGACCCCTAAGTATTCAAAACAAGTCAGGAGTAATATACTAATAAAAATTCATGTGGTGTTTAAAAAAAAAATGAAAAAGTAAAGCTCAAATCTTTGTTCAAGGTCCATTAAAATGTGCAGACCATTCTGCAATACTTTCATTACCGAGCTCCTTGCTTGGGAAAGCCCTGCCTCTTGTGTGATGAATCCCCCCCAGTACTATTGACTGTCTTGTCCTCTCCAAAGGTAGAAGATAAAGCTAATAATTAAAAAATATAATATGGTGGAAGAATAATGGCAGACAAGTTCCATATGCAGTCGAGGAGGAGATGCATTAGCTTTTGGCAAACTCTGTTTGACCTCCCATCGTTTGCCCATTAGATATCATTGAAGGGGTCTGTAACTCACACTGCAGATAAATCAGAATGTTACCAAAGGTCCACCTCAGTTTGCAATCTAAAACCTGAGCTCTAAAGAGGACGCTTCTAGTGCTGCCATGGAGAAGTAAAGGGCAACAAAAAGCAGAGGTAAATGCAAACTTTAGGGCTGGAATGATTTATCACGGCTGAAACCCCTGGTGCAATGAATGATCCTTTCCAAGGGGATGCTTGCAACCCAGCAGATCCCTCCTCAGCTTCAGGGACTGAGGGACTGATGTTGCTTAGGAACAACCTCCATATTTAAACACTGTTCGAAACAAAAATGCCACAATCCAGTTAATGAATTCCAAGCTCTGAAACTCTAATTTCTGCACTGCTACCTTGTCTCCAGGCTGTCTTGGCTGGAAGTCGATGAAAACATACGAGAGCAAGTTCTCAGTCATTCAGACAATCTTTGGGTTTATTTCTGTTTTACTGTCTCCCAGTCAGGATTTTCCAGCTGGTGTATTTTAAGCACCACACCTTCTTTGAAGGCTGTGGAAGTGATTGGGTGACTGAACTGTCACCGTTTGGTTCGGACTCTACAACTCCAGAGTCTCTCGAGCTGTGGACAATGATCATTCCTGCCTTTGAATGCAGCACTCCTGGGGCTTGTTCTCCCCATTCTGCAAAGCCAACACTGAGGAGCTGCTCGGAGAGCTGCTGTGACTGCAGCTGCAGCGTTGGAAGGCTGGGAAATTGGTCTGTGGGGATGCACAAAACCAGGGATGTGCCCCTGGGGCAGCATCGTGGGACAACAGAGCTGAGATCTTCCGAGTTGTGTAAAAAAAAGTCACAAAAAACCAGTTCAGCAGTAAAACTGTGGGTGTTTTAGTCAGGTTTGGGATCATTGCCCCAGTGAAATGTGGAAGGGTCTGCTCCCACCTCCCAGCAATGGGATGTCTACGGGTGCAGCTGCTCAAACAGGAGCAAGATGGAGATGCCACGAGTACTCATCCCATAATATCATCCTCCTCCAAGAGTCTGTGCCTGATGAATTACAGCTGTCACTGAGTAAAGGTCTTCGTGGGGCTGTTGTGTCTGTGGCAGGGCTTTCCTAAATATTCCGTTCTGTCCCGTGTGAGGGCTGGGAAGGATCACTGCACCCATGAGGAGAGGGTTTGGTTTTCTGTTGGATTTGCCTGAATGCACAAATACTTTACCAAGCCATTTCTTTTCTGTGTTCTATTGAAGGTTTTCTAAACATTCAATAAGCATATTTAAAAAAAAAAAAAAAAAAAAAAGAAAGAGATGTGAAAGGGAAGGCTAAATGGGAAGAACCCCAAACTACACATNCATTCAATAAGCATATTTAAAAAAAAAAAAAAAAAAGAAAGTAAGGAGGGAAATCTGGAAGATAAAGGGCTTAGAATCAGCTCAAAGAAAAACAGTCACTTGTGATGAATGTAAGGGAGCTGGTAATTGATCGCAATATTGAAGAATTTTACCTCCATTAGCTTTATGGGCTCCTATTACACGCTCTCCAATCTTAAGTAAAACCAGATCCATGTGAACCTTTTGTAAATAAGATCAATCAAAGCTCCTTTAAACGTTACCGAGATGATGAAGACGTTTTTTGCCAGCATTACTCTGCAGCCCTACCCACACATTTTGCTGGGGAGTGAAATCTCGGGGTTTGGCTGTGCCAAGGGGGTAAAACCAGAGGCTTTGGGTTTATCTGATGGAAAGGAAGTGCTCAGGAGGATTTGATGAACTCTGTGTCCTAAGGTCAACCCAGGAGCACTTTGTGGGAGGTGAATTTTGAGAGCTGCCCCAACTTCAGTGAGTCCATGAGAATGGGATCAGTATCAAAATATGGTTCATCTAAAACACAGGCAGAAATTTACTTTCTGGGTAGCAATTTTTTGGGTATAGTTTTCTGCTTTTGTCTCATGAAAGGGATGAGTTTTCTTTTCCATTTTCTGTTGCCTTTGTGGGTGCATTTAATGTTTCCTGCTGACAGTGAGTAGAGGTTTCAAACATCATACTTAGTGCTTATTGCTGTTATCCATCAATACTGTGGCACACAATTCCACCAATTTTAATATAATTGGAGCAAATTAATTTTAATAACTAAAATCTGAACATTAGCATTAGTTGAAATGGGAATAGAACTGCTCCCATCTCGTGTTTAAATTACTACTTCTTTTCATAAATTTTAAAACAGCTGACCTTGGGTTCCTACCTGCGTTTTGAGGGGGGGAATTTATTGCTGCTATTTTTTAGCAGGGACTCGTGCAGAATTCCATGGGAGCTGTAGTTATGCAATAGATAAAGTGCAACGAAAAGGCTGAGTGCTGCACCAGGAGTCTACAGCAGAGAACATTACAGCATAATTTCCTAATTCATAACTGGGCATCCCTAAGGGGTGCAACACATTACTGATCATATTTTCAAACGGTGCTAATGGATTGAATTGGAAAGAAAAAATCAAATATTTGACTCATTGAAATAAGTGCATTTTATTTCAGCTTTTATGGAATTACTTGTTTTATCATTCTTGCACAAAAACCTCCAAATGTTTAATGCTGGAATTATTTTGACCCTTGTTCCATCTTTTCCTGGTGGACTTGTTCTGCTGTTTTGGCTTGAAATTAATTTTTTCTTAGTGAAGGGGGGCAGTTCTGTTGATCTTTTGTGAGGAAAAATAATAAACCACTAGAAATGCTCTCCTACTGCTTTGGTCCTTGCTGGGTCTCGTGGCAGCCTGATGTCTGTGTAGTCAGCAGTGAGGGAGTTCTGAGATTTGTTACTTGTACAAAACCAAGGGAGTTCTCGGTTCATCTCCTAATCGCACACAAAACTGGAATTTTAGAACTGTCTTTAGATCTCATTGTCCCAATTCCGTGCCAATAAAGGAACCCTGTGAGGATTTCAAAGCTCTGGGGGGCCTCTGGTCCATGTTTGCAGGTTCGGAAACTGTGGGCAGCAAAAGTTGTGGCTTAATTTAGTCTGGCTTTTCCTGCTTGGGCAAAGGGGTTTGTCAGAGCCAGTAACTTTGACAGAGTTCCGCTGTCAGAGTGTAACTTGTTGGTATTCAACAAGATCAACGTTCCTGCCCAGGCCTGCCTCTCCTGTGCTGGTTGGTATTTCTGGCTCTGGCCTGCAAGGCAAGGCTCTATCTGCAGCAAAAACCTTTCTATCTGGCTGCTTTTATTGATTCGGAAAGTTACAGTGGGTGAGCATATTAGCAGAGCTGCCCTTGTAGAAAACTGCATTTGCAGGATTTACTCTGCTCTCATCCTCTCATGAGCTGGTTGATGAAGCAGGTGATGCCCCAAACTTCCACCTGCAGCAGGGAGATGCCCAGGTTTGCCTGAATGCACAAATACTTTACCAAGCCATTTCTTTTCTGTGTTCTATTGAAGGTTTTCTAAACATTCAATAAGCATATAAAAAAAAAAAGCAAGCAAGAGGGAAATCTGGAAGATAAAGGGCTTAGGATCAGCTGGCCGGGCAGTGAGGATCTCCTGCTCTGGCAGCAGCCACTTCCACAGGCGGGGTTGGATGGCCAAGGCTCAGGGACCCTGCTGGATTTTGCACTGGAGAGGAGCTTCCCTGTTCCTGACATTCAGGAACTTTCCTACAAGTAACTTAATCTCTGCTTACAAAACCGTGTGCAGGAAGCAAGAAATGCAAATCACTGTGGTTGATGCAGCCTGGCTCTTAATTTGAATTAATGCTTGAGAATAATGGTATGTTCTATCCCTGCTCAACTTAACTGAGCCTTATTAAATTTTAATTTTTTCTTCCTTTTTCTCGCGTGCAAAGGGTGCACAAACTTCACTGAGTGGTGGTAGACAGGATCGTGTTGGAGCAGGTGATTTTGGAGGATTAGAGTCCTTGCATATGAGAGCTGCTCCCGCTGCATTAAAATTTCATGGTTGATGTGCCCGGGCGCACGAAGGGAGTAGACTGACTTCTTAATTTGGGATAGCGGATGCCGTTAACTTTCTTCGTGTTTATGAAAATTAAAGTTTAATTATGAGGCATTTGTTTTGAAGTTAATGTCTGTCTCTTCGCATTGCCTTTGTGCTCAGGTTGAGGACTGGAAAGTGAGATTACGTAAATTGTTTAATTTAATTAGTAGTCTCATGGTAAATGTTCTGCAGAGCATTAGTGACTGACCTGTGCCCTGACATTATTGAACTATAAAGCAAATACCCATGAGAAGAAAGTATGGTGAATTAGCAAATTTCCTAGCAAAAGCTGAAAATTAAACTCTCCTCTCATATAATTGCGTCTATGCAAATCCCTTGTACTAATAGAACTCAGAATCTGTAACTTGAGGAGCTGAAAAGCAATTATTTCCAACTCTTTGTTAACTGACGGGGTGCTAGTATCCATTTTTCTCCCATCTCACCCCAAATCCTTCCCCCCAAACCTTTGCATGGCAGAGCTGTGATTCCCAGGGGGATGGAGGGACGTTTGCAGTGTGTATTAGTGACTCTCTGGGAATAATTATATTTAAAATGCACAGAAAAACTTGGTGGGTGGTGATGAGAACTGAAGCCATTTCGGTGTAATGCCAATTCATTACCAATCATCCCTTTCTTATTTTTTAAACATAAATTCTGTAAGTGGAGCCTAAGAGAAATCAATAGCACGATGGAGGATTTAATGTGGAACAAAGTGGAATTACTTTAGGTAATTTACCTTTAGAGATTGGTTGCTAATAATTAATTTCTTTAATTTTATGAGAAGCTATTAGCAGCTTGTAGAGGAAATGTAAACTTCTTTAGATAAAGAATGCTACAGCTTCATGTGTGGATATACAACTCTCAACATGTTTCCAATGCTGTCATCCGTCTGGGAAAACCAGGCCATCTCCCACATTGCTTATGAGACAAAGCTGGGATAATTTATTTTCCTAAAAAGATTGGACTGATGAATTTTCAGCCATGTTGACAGCTGGATGTTAGAGCGGAATGCGTGTCCCTGCTCACCAGCATTGCACGAGCTGCATTTCTTAAACCCAGCCTTGTTTTACTTTGCTGATGGTAGCTGATGTTTGGCATTTTTGGTTTTGGTGGTTCATTGGTTTTGTTCATGTGTCTTTGAGATTTTCCAGTAGCTCAGAGCTGTTTTGTCATCCTTTTCAGGGCTCCTGCCCTGCTGGAGGTATCTGCTGATGGAGGGACTAAGGAAGAGTTTTGTATGTCTTAATGCCACCTTGAATGAGAGCAAAAACCATTGTAACATTGCTGCATCATCTCTGAAAAATATTTTAACAATTCTAATTGCCTTTTTTTTAAAGTTTGAAATCCAAATCTCTGACACTTTATGTGTATCTTAGATTCCATTATGAGTGGGCTGTGATATAGTTTAGACACTTCCTGGCTTGCTACAAATGATCTTAGAGTTCCTCCTTCCCCAAAAGTTTGTTTTCTAAAGACATCCCCTTTGATTTATTTACATCAACTTCTCCATTGCATCATCCAAAAGCAAGATGTGTGTTACAGCTTGAAAGGAGCACCAGTCTGCTGCTCAGTGCAGGGAGTGACACAGGGCTTTGGAACAGCTTTGCCGAGAAGGTACAATGAGGCTGTTTGGAATTATCAGCAGGTCCCAGCTTCATCCTGCTCTGAATCCTTCAAAGCAGCAGGGCTGTTGTTACAAGAATATAGCTGCCTTTTAAGTGGGAAGTTGGTAATTCAGTGAAGCTTGCTGCCCATTATTGATGATATTCGATGTGCAAAGCTGGGGTTTGTGGAACAGCTTGGGGTGATGTTTGTGGCTCCTGAAGGCCTTCCCCAAGCTGGACAGAGCTCAGCAGAGCCTGCTCGGCTGGGAGCCTGGCCCTGCTTGGGCTGTTCAAGGTAAATCCTGAAATCCATTGAGTCCCATGTGCTTCTGCTGAACCTGCTGATGCTGCGGGTGAGGGGCACCAGCTGGCACTGTGAGCAAACCGAGCTGATTTCACATCATTTATTAATGGAAATACTGACATTTACCTGCAGGACCTCCCGTGCCACCATAACACAACTGTTGGGGTTTTTTTGTTTGGACGGCAAACAGTGAGGTCAGCAGGTGTGGTACAACTTGGGGCTGTGCCTCCTGAAGCTGACAGACCAGATCTGCCCTAACAGCTGAGCTGGAAAAGAAAATGCTGTCCAGTTTTTTAGGACCTCAAGCTCCAAAAATCGAATGATCCACGTGTGGGAATCTCCCTGCACCAGCCTGGGAGATCAGCTTGGCTCTTTCAGCTGGATTAGAGAGCCAGAGCCACCACAGCTTCCCAGCAGCAAACGGCTCAAGTAATGATCCCAATTTACAATCAGGATGCTCAGGGCTTCAGGAAAAAGCAGGACAGGAGAGGGGGAATGTGTCTGAGAGCAGAGCTGGCCTTGTCTGGGCAAACTTCAGCTTCATGGCTTATCCAATTAATCCCCGTGGCTCCTCGGCCCCTCTGCCCTGCCTGGCAGGTGGGCTTAATGTACTGGAGAGCCCAGGAGCGAAGTGGAGATGGAGAGAGCTCCTGCAACAGCTCCCGGCAGAGCAGGGAGCTGGAGAGAAAATCATCTCCTCAACGTGAGGCAGTTGTACAGCCTCAAACAGTACTTCTGGAGCACGCTGCACAGCCATTGAATTAAAGCCCTTAAGCAAACCAGGCAGAAAAGTATAAATTAGCTGAGCAGGCACATATATCTGAAAAATCAATTTCAGTCCTGCAAGGCTCTTGCCAGCAGGACCACACTCTCAGACTTTTCAGATCCAACAGAAATGTTCAACACAAATGTATTTTTGAGTACCAGCATTAAATAAGAGTCCTCTGAAGCAGTGACCTGGAGTCTGCTAAATGATCCTCTGTCTCAATAAGGCACAATGGAAGTGTTCATAACGGGGCCGGGTAAATGGACATGAGTTGATTACCGTCTGAGTCCCTTTGGAAAGGAAATTCTGCAGGTCTCCACTGAGAAGGGCAAGATGAAATTACATCTTTGCTAATGTTTTGCATTAGCTGCTATCTGCACCATTGCTTGAAAGCATTTGTGCCTTTTGAGGAGGAGATAATTCAAGGCGTAAGGGAGATGGATGCTGGAGTTACAAGACCTCCCTTTCCCTGTGCATGGTACAGTGACGAGAGTTTGCTCCCTCATTCCTTGGCAAATGCTGAACTACAGAAATCACTGCAATCATTTATTAATCATTGGAAATCAGAGCTGCCCCAAGCAAGAGTTTATCAGAACTCAGAGCTCACTTGATCAGGTTGAAACCCAGGTGTTTGTGTTTTCAGTTTCAGTGAGCTGCTCTTTCAGCTGGGAGTTGTACACACAGCACGAGCTATGATTGTAGGGGGAAATTGGAAGGGAAGAATTTCCAGGGAATTTGGGGGAAGCTCTCCCCACCTGTCGGAGCGCTCTGTGTGCTCTGAGCTCCCACCAGCCCCGGTGAGGCCACAAACACAGCGTGTTCTGTCCTTATCCAAGCACAGGCCAAACTGGGGTCTGGCCTTCCTTGTTAATTCTGCCCCTTTCAGGGTGGGTTCAGTCATCAGCCTCAGCTCACCGTGTTCTTAGCATGCAGGGAGAAAATCCGACACTCCAGAGAGGAGAGACCTTAGGGTCTTAGTGCAGAAAAGTCTCCCATTATGAAAGCAAATGGAGGAATGGAAGAAAATACACTGAGGTGGCAGTTTCCATCCCCACACATTACATGAGAACTTCTGGCTGCAAAATGAAGGGTTTCCTTTGCAAGCCCTTGTGCACAAGAAGCATTTTTGCTCATCTTCCTTATTCCTTGCAAAGGATCCCTGATCTTTCAGTGCATGACTCCCTCTTTCATGTGGCAGCCAGGTGCCAGGCTGCTGAGGGACACTGTCATGGTTCTCCAAGCCAAGCAATCAGCAGGGGTGACACCTTCCTGTTCTGTGGATGTAAAGTCCTCACCCATACCAAATGGCAAAAAGAGAAAAGCAAATAAAAATAGTTCCACAAGTTTCTAACAGTGAGATTTTGCAATTCTGGGGACAAAAGGAAAGTTGAGTAAAGATGAAAAGTGAAAATACAATGAACTTCAGCAATCCACCGTGATTATATTCCATGATACAAGACAAGTACTGACTTGCACTTTTCTGTTTTGAATATTTTGATTTCCCACTTGCATTTCACACCCACTCCATATTAATTGCTAATATTTACTGACCCAGATCTTTCAGAAAGTAGCTTTAAAATGTGTCATAAACCCCCTGCAATTTCTGCTTGTGGTGATCTGTTGGGCTGGGTGATTGTTCTCCATGAATTTAAGTGAACAGCTTTTTTTAATTTTTAACTGGTTCAACGTTTCTTTTGGATCTCAGGGTGGCTTAAATTAAGAACTCGTTTAGCAAAGGAAGTGCAGTTATGACAATGGCGAGCTAAGATGTGAAGATGATGCTGTAGCCACACTGCAGGGAGGGCACTGATTCCTGGAAGGCTTTTCCCACGAGTTACTGAGCTGTTTTAAATGACAAACTGCTGTGATGTGAGGATCCTGCACGTATGAAAGTCTGGTCTACCCTTTTCTCTTTCAGCTCTCATCCAGTTCCGTGCGAGTGACAGATGGTGAAAAGCTTTTGGAGAGCTGCTTTATTTATTTTATAAACTGTTATTTCAGGAGAGCTCCTCGGTGGGGCTGTGAGGGGGACAGGATTCCCCTGCTGTGTCCTTCCAGAGCTGGGTGCTGTGCCCAGGGAAGCTGGAAGGGATAAAATCATTCCCTGCCCCAGCCAGGAGCTTGCAGCACAACAGAACCTTCACTCTTCATGCCCGGCTCTCTCAACACCTTTACTTTGACCTTTAGCTCATCATTTAATGCCATCTGAACAAATAAACAAATCTCTGAAAGGATCTCGATTGTTCCCTGCTGCCAGCCTGGGATGATGCTGGGATCAGCTTCAGCGATGGCCTTGGTGTCCCACTGTGCATGACACTGAGGGTGAGGGGAGAGAGGGGGGCGAGGAAGGGAGAGGCAGCTGGAAAATCCCTCTTGCTCCAGTCTGTGCCCTTCTGTCTTGCCCAGCTTGTGATGCTGTGCCCCACCCTGAGCAGTCCTGTTCCAGGGGCTGGGGGTGTTCGTGTTTCCCTGCCCCCAATGTTATGTTCCTGTAGAAGAGTAAGGCACCCGTTCCTCATGATTCCAGCATCTGAAGATGCATACAAATCATGTTCACCAAGTCCTCTTTTATCACCTTATAAAATATTCCAGGTGATTCTCTATTATATCTTTTAATGGCCAGAAAAATGTTTTTTATTATATTGGGTGAACTTCCAAGAAGTAGTCACTGATCCATTTCATTGTTTTCTGCTTTAAGTGATTCTGTGTGGCCACTTTTATCTAAAATCCAAATCTGTTTTATTCAGCCTTGCAGGAACAGACCATGGAAAGGTTTGAGTTGGGTTGGAAGGGACTTTAGAGCTCATCCAGTTCCGCCCCCTGCCATGGGACACCTTCCACTGTCCCAGGGTGCCCTAAGCCCCATCCAACCTTGGCATTGGGCACTGCCAGGGATCCAGGGGCAGCCACAGCTTCTCTGGGAGCCTGTGCCGGGGCCTTCCCACACTCCCAGGGAACAATTCCTTCCCAATGATGATTCCTTCCCAATATCCCATCCAGTGCTGCCCTCTGGCAGTTTAAAGCCATTCCCTGTGTCCTGTCTCTCCAGCCCTTGTCCCCAGTCCCTCTCCAGCTCTCCTGGAGCCCCTTTAGGCCCTGGAAGGGGCTCTGAGCTCTCCCTGGAGCCTTCTTCAGGTGAACACCCCCAGCTCTCCCAGCCCGGCTCCAGAGCGGGGGAGCTCAGCCCTTGGAGCATCTTCCTGAAGATTAATGATCATAAAAGTTTAGCATTCACACCTCACTTCTCTTCCAATTAATACGAGACACACGTGGAATTCCTAAAGACATTCTGAAATAAAGCCTGAAGCTGCAAGGATACCTGAGAACCTGTGCTCAAGGGAATTTTGACTTTTCTTTGGAATTTGGCATAAAATAATTAAAAACCTGACCATTCTCTTTTGCACTAAAAAGAAATCTAGTCCATCCTGTGGGAATAACCCTTTTTCTTTTTTGTTTACTCATAAATAGACACAAGAATCTGAACAATGAGCGTGACACATTGTTTCAAGAGATCTCCAATGCCTACAGCAATACTTGACTCCAGCACAAATTCTGTGTGTTCACTCCTTCTGAAAATTAGGCTCTTTGTTCTTTTCCTAGAGCAATGACAATCCGAGTCTCAAAGGTAAAACCACACTCTCCCAGAAGCTGGGAGTGTAACAATATGCTTGGGTTTTTGTAAGGAAATTTGTAAGTCAAAAAAAAGAAGAGAAAAAAAGGAAGATTTGAATTTTTAAAAGCTGGTTTTGATTTAACGCCGCCTTCAAGATTTTTAAATCTGACACTTTTTTCCTTCTCCAATCAGTATTCCTACAGGGACTTCTCTCACACAGAGATGGAGTAAAAAATCCATTGTTCTTGTGGTTTAATTGTGAATAAGAAAGCATTCTGGCTGCCTCATGGAGGAAATGGGAAATGGACAGTTCTTTTCTTGTTCAGGTGCTTCTTAATATTTAAGAATGAAAGAATAGGGAAGAAAAAATTATCAAGCCTGATGACAGATCCCAGAGACCTCACCTAAAGACAAGTTTTGATTTTTAATTTGTTCCTCACACATTTTCCTGAAGGCTCCCAACTTCCCGGGGAAGCAACTTGCATTTAAGTGTCTCTCATTTAGAGGGGAAGAAGTTGCTTTCCCCAGAGATGCTCTGGGTGCATTCACAATTACATTTTTGCCGTGAAAAGTCTCTCCTCTGTATCTGTAGGGGAAGCACATCTGTTCACAAGGAAATATTGATTGGGAAGCAACGTTCACCCTCTGGGCGTTGTTAGCTCTGAAATTCCCCCCAGGAATTGAGGCTGGGAGCTGCTGGATGGTGGCAGTGGCACGGTCATGCTCCGAAGGTCGTGTTTGGGTCATGTTTTAAACAGGGCAGGGTGAGAGGCTCAAATCAATGAAGGTTTCAGCGCTCTCCTGGTTTATCTGTGAGGCTGAGCCAGCTCTGCGTCTCCTCCAAGAATTCCAGTCTGGCATCACCTGGGGTTTGGTGTCTGTGTGCCTGAAGCACAAATCCCTCGAATAAACTCATAATTGCACACTTTCGGCACTTATATTTGTTCTAAACCTAAGGAGATGCTGTAGGAGAGAATTTGGTGTTTCTTTCAAGCTGTATAACCTGGACAATTCCATGACTGGAAGAAAACAGAATGGAGCTTTACTGAGGGCAGAACACAGAGCTGGGGAAGAACTAAATGACCCCCTGGCCCTGTGTGATGTCTTATGGATGAAGTACAATTATTCTTAAAATAATAAAAATCAAGAATTCTATGGAACCCATCACAGTGGTTGCAAATAGTGATTACTGTTGCTAAAAGAGAGTAATTAGTGGCATTTGGTTGAACTTTGATGGTGCTCTCAATATGTAACTTGGTATCTACCAGTCTTTCTCATGATAATATAATGGCTTTTTAATAGTAAACTCTAAAGTCAATGCACTGAACATTTCAGTGGAGATCTGGTAGAATGAATGGAAATTCAGAGTATTCTGAGTGGTTTGTTAATTGCTTGATCGTTACATTAAACTGAGTGGCAAAGTGGATGGCGTTCAAAAGAATAAGCTTAATATAGGGAACATACTTGAAAACATCTTTGTTGGAGCTGCCTGGAAATTTCAACAACTGTTTTTGATCACAAATATCAATTTTATCAAATACAAAATGCTTTCAAAAAGTCTTAGTCCATTTCTTAGCAGAGTGAAGTTAAAATAATACCTTCAGAATTTCTTTCTTTTTATGGTTATTAAGATAAACCAAGAAACTGTTCAGATGACTCCTTAATTCCAGTTCAGGCTTTTCATACTGCTTTGAATTTTGAAAGGACTGGATTACCTGTGAACACAGATTTGATTTTATGACAAAGTCTAATCTTATTAATCAAAGCAGCTCAATATTTCATTTTGGTCTTTGGTGAAATAAACAGTCTATTTGACTTAAGTTGAAGGCTTTGAATTTTGCTTGTGGTCTCAGTGATTCTTTTTTCCTGGTGTTCCTCCTTGCAGTAGAACAGTCCAGATTTCCTGTTCGAGCCCACTCAGCTTTGCAAAGTCTGGGTTTGGAGTGTGGTTGAGAACTGTTTTGATATTTGTGTGTTCTTGTTGACAGCTGGAAGACCCCAACCCTGTGTGAAAGATTCTGCATTCTCCTGCCATGAATGGAGCCAGACTGGGCAGACACACAAGGTGATTTCTCTGTTCTTAATTAACGAGGAAAGCAAGTTGCCCTTGGTAGTGGTGAGCAGTTCATCGGTGTTTCAGCATCACTAAAATCCTTTATTTGCTGTTTTGCTGGCAGTGCCCGTGTTCCAGCCTGCAGTGGGTGAGTGAAGGTGAAGCCCATTCCTGTTCCTGTTTCTGTCTCCCTGTTCCCCCCTGTGGATTTGCACCCTCCAGGATGGGACTGGGAGCTCTTAAACTTTTGCACCTCAGCAGTGAGAGCTGAGTTGCTCCCTGACAGCTTCAGCCTTGCACAAATACAAGAGATAATGGAAGTTGACAAACTTGCTCTTATAAAGTGATTTTCCTGATAGCTTTTAGTTGCTTTAATTGCTTGTCATGGTTACCAGGAGAGCTTTAGTATAGATATTAATGTTATGAATGAAACATGAGACCCTCTTCTTTCAGTCGTGTCTTCAAACTTACTTAGGATTTCCTTCTGGGAGAATGATGGATGGAATGTCTTGTTGAGAACTGGACTGACAACAGGAGTTGTAGTTCAGGAGCAATAGCATAGGTTTTAAAAGCATTTAGCTCTTGTTCTGTTGCTAGAAAGATCTGAGCACGTTTTAAATGTCTTTAAAATCCTCTCGAGTAACAGCTGACACTCAGGGTCACTGGGAGACATCAGAGCAGCTTCCTGTATTGGCAAATTTTCCTTTAATATTGCCTCATTCTGCTTCAGAATCCATTGTATTTTCCATAAAAATGTGCTGTTTATTGCAAAGATTTTGCTGGGTGCTTGAAACAATTTCCTGGTGAGAAACCTGTAGCCACCTCTAAGTCCTACGCAAGAACAAGAAAGAAATTATTATATTTTATGCTTAAAAAAATTGAAAAAAAAGTCACTTGTCCCATAAGTACCTCTTGTAATCTCTGCACTGGAGCAGGAATAGTCTGAGATTGAAGTAAATGAGTAACATCAATAGTTTGAAGAGAAGACAAATTTGTAGCAGTTTTTTTCCAAAGTGGCCAAGGATTGGAGCTGCAATTCCCAAAGTTCTCTGCTGAGGAAACTTAGGGGGCTGTTCCTGGGGTGTGTTTGGCTCTGCAGAAGAGTTTGTCAATAATGAACATTAAAAGCCCTGGCTGTGGGTCACGTCCTGTAAATCTGTCACCATCATACTGGAGATAATTTATCTCCTGAATCTTATTTAGTGGAGTGGGGCCTTATCCCATGGATGGAGATCCTATGGATCATCATCTTATGGGATTTGCTGGAGAGATTCTGTCTGAGCAGTCTCCTTCTACATTCCTGCCCCCCCAGTCAAGGCCTTTTGAGATGATATTTTCTTTTCTGTGAAGAATATTTTTCTTAGGCAGAAATTTTATTTCGACAGCACCTTGCTCTCAAAATCTGAATCTTCTATGATCCATTCATTCATATTTGACCGGGGATTATAAAAGCTGCATGCACCCGTTCTTTCACAGGAAATAAGAAGTGTGACAATAGGATAATTATATTTTTAAACATTCCTGCATATGTATTATGCCATCCATAAGTTTGCTTCAAGTTTAAATCCTGGTGTGCACATTTGCAGCTGTGTGTGACTGTCCCTGAACGCTTGTTGGGTTGGGTTTTTTACCGGATTCCTCTTCTATGCTAATGCAAAACTTTGAGAAATCACTTCTTCGAGTTAAGGCAGTATTGCAAGAAAGAATTATCATCCCTGCCTTTAATGTACTCGGGAAGGCAACGTAGCATCCTCAATCAGTCATAGCAGCCAGCCTTAAGTAGGGTGAGAGAGATTCTATTTCACATTCCCTATTTTTAAAGTGAAAATTAAACTGAGGAACAGCCAGTCAATAGACGACATAAACTTTATAGGCGAAGGCATCGGGCTTTTAACTTGTCAAACAATTTCATACACCATATGTAGTCTAATTCCACAGTTTCAGTGAGAGTATGGAATCATGTCTGGTACTTTTTACCAAACATCATGGATCTCCTTTAATGTTTTCATGATCACATGCTGTAGCCCTTACATGGTAATTATTTTATGGATGTTTATAAGTCCAAAGCCCCAACAAGGATCCCTCCAGGTGAAATCAGAAGTGTACAAATGACACTGGGTGCTGTGTTCCTTTTGAGAAGGTGTATGCACCTTTCCCTTCCTTCTGCATTTCCCTTACACCTTCCAGGCTTGCATTTAAAAATAACTTTCTCCTCCTTTCCTGCCAGGAAGTTATCAGCTGTTCTCGTGTAAATCTGTGCTGACACATGTTAATTCAACCTTGCTGAGAACTGTCTACTCCTAAATTGCAACAGCGACAAATCCATAAACTTGGAGATTTACTGAGGGTCACGTCAGCATTGAGATGCATCAGCACAGCCCTGGCAAAGCCCGAGCCTGCGACTGGCCCCGCTCAGAGCTCGGGAGCAGGGACCAGGTTCCTGTAAGGACAGAGCCTGAGCTCCACCCCTCCTGAAATATCAGCGTATTTATTCAGGGAGAGGAAAGATCTGCTGCTCACTGGAGCTTAATTCAGCTGTCAGGTCAGATCCGAGCCATGCTGGAAGGTTTGGGGTCGGTTTGGGAAGTGTGGGATAAGTTATTGAGCACCTTGTACCAGCGTTGGTGTTCCTGGTCCTGGGAGAAGTGGCTCTGGTCATGTATAAGGTCACAAAGAGCCCATGTGAGGAGTGGAAATATCCATGGTGAGCATAAAAATGAGTGTGCATGATCACACAGATGAACAAATCTCACACACTGACCTCTTGCCTGCCCGGGGGTGCAAAGAAAACAGATTTTTATAGCTGGTTAATGAAGCTTTTAACGTAAGAACAGCAAAGCTCTGGTTTATTTGCTGTGTCTCCTGGGCTGGGGGAGGTTGGAAACAGAGAATTAAAGAATCTCCTTCTCCCTCAGAGTGAAAGATGCTGTGCAGATGCCTGGAGTGGTGTGGTCAGAGAAAGGAAGGGAGGGGACAGCCCTGCTCAGCTGACACTGTCACCTGTCCTGGGGGTGATTTTCATCTCTGGCTGCTGCACAGACCCCAGCTTGGGAAGTCAGGAAAATCCTGTGTCCAGGAGGATGTACAAGAAGTGGACACGTGCATCTGTCTGTTTACAGGAAGGGTTATGCACGGTGCTTTTAAAGAAAAAAGTTTTAATTCCTTGTGCATTGCCTACAAATAGATTCTTCACCACACAGTATTTCCTTGGGTCACAGTTTCCTTTATCAAGCAGAAATAGAACAGAATTCCTTTCCCCCTTCATCCCTTGTCCTTAGAAGAGCTTTTTCACAGCCTTGAAGAGCCTGTCACAGATTTTCACCAATGATGCTGGAACAAAGGCTGAATGTTTAGAGCAAGGAACACTTGAATTTGTCCTTCAGCCTTTCTGGGGGGGGATAAAAGAGTGTTCACCTAATGCCCTCATTTGCTATCCTCAGAGGAAAAAGAGCATTTTCTCCTCAGTTGTAATGGTCCAGCCAGGGGAATGTCATTTAGCACCAAAGGATGTCAACATCACAGAGCATTTGCTAATTTTATCAAGATTAATATAATCCTTGGCACTGGGTCCTAAATCATGGGTGACAGCTCATGGCAAAATGGGAAATATCACGGCGCCCAGTGACACTTGCCTCAGCTCTCCCTTCAGCAATAACGCTTCTGATGTATTTATCTTAATTAGCAGCAGCAGGAGGAAAAGGAAGAAATGGAGACAGGGAGAAACTCAATGGAGTTTGAGCGAGATCATAATTAAGGAAGCAGCCGCTGCGCAATTCCAAATGTAGATTTCTGACAAGGAGAGAGAAACGCAGCTCGCTGACATGAAAGGCAGAAATGCAATGGAGTTTAATGAAATATTTGTCACCGTTTTTCCGTTTCTAAGCATCAGCTCGAAATGTCAGCCCCGTGTAACTCATTCAGAAAAGCTCACGTTCCTTTAGAGTAAAATCTTCCTATCAATGGAAAAAAATCCCCAAAGTAGCATCATTGCTGAGAGATGAATCATTCAAGTTGTTTAAGCTCGAAATGCATTTAAAAATTAAGATTAGATGGGGTGGAATTAAATACAAAAATTTAATATGAAAATTTAAATATAAATTTAAATATAAATTCAGTTTTTCTAGCTGGTCTGATTATTCCCCTGTTTTCTGGGTGGTTGCATTGTCTTTCCCTCCAATAAATCCCAGAGCAATGTTCTGAGTAACTCAGCAACTCCAGTCTGGGTATCCCCACTTTTATTGCTTCAAGACTCAAATATTATTTTTTTATTAGTAATGTGGCCTTTATAATCTACCAGTTTATCACTAATGTTTATAAACAGTTATAAAATCTATAAACATCTGTCTTTTTAAATTATTTAAGTTAAAACCAGGAAATCTGCTGCTTCTGAGTATTTTATTTTTTCCTTCAACAATTCTACGTGAATTTTGCTTAGAAATTAGAGTTCTCTAAAGGCTGATGTTGTTTTGTGAGGTTTTTTTTAAGCTCTGTTAAACTAATGGAACAGCACAAGAACTGTTGGAAAGAGTGAGAAAGGTACTGGAGAGACTGGGGCTGAATGAGCATTTATAGAAGAGGAAATTCTGCCCCAAATTGTTGGAATAAACGTGTGGTGTGAGCCTTTATAGAGACAAGAGTGGAAAACCTTTAGTGGTTCCAGACTCAGGATAAAATGGTTTGGAAAGCAACTGCCAAAGGACTCCACAATAATAATGGCCTTAAAATATCTTCTTTCATCTGTATTTTTTAATTGCTTATTCTGGCAAATGCCAACACAAAATGAGCACAGCTTCTTTTTAGGGGCTTTTAATGGCTTAAGGGAACTTCATGCACACAAAGCACATTTTGGGGGTTGGAGGGGGAGCTCCCCTGGATCTCCATAATTCTGTGGGCAAAAGATGGAAACCTCTGTGCTCTGTAGGAGCAGTGGAGTGGGCTGAGGGCCAGCGGAGTGTGCAGCAGGGCTGCTCACTCCATATCCCTGCTCCCTGCCTGAGTGGATATTAAAGCCATCCTTTCCCGTCAGCTGCAGCAGCTGCAGCTCCCCCTCACTGACGAGGATCCAATAAACCCAGATCTGCTCACTGCTGGTTTCTGGAGGTGCTTTGCTCCTCCTGAAGGCCATCAGGTCTAGCAGATAGATTTCCCTTTCTGTCACATCCTTGGGAAACAAAATGCCCTGTCCAGCCTCACCTTGGAAGGCAGATATTCATTATGACCACTCACCTGACAGAGGAGCAGCTGCCTCTGCAGAACCTGTCTCACATTTAAATATGGAGCAATAATCTTTGTGAACACCAAGCTTTCCCTGGAAAAAAAAAAATATAAAGAGTGCATTTGAGAATTAAATATTTCACTGTATAAGTGAACTATTTAAATAATATTTATTTGAAAATCCCCAATGAAATCATCCACAAAAAATGGAGGAAGAAAACCCCCAAAGCTTGCAGCAATGTTTGGTTGCTCTGTACTGACAGCTGCTTTTCACAATCTTCACTTTGTGTGAGCAAAGGAGAAACTCCAGGCTCAAACTCTTCCAAATGCTGCTCGAATTGAGCANAACACTGTCTCACACTTAAATATGGAACAATAATCTTTGTGAACACCAAGCTTTCCCTGGAAAAAAAAACATAAAGAGTGCATTTGAGAATTAAATATTTCACTGTATAAGTGAACTATTTAAATAATATTTATTTGAAAACCCCCAATGAAATCATCCACAAAAAATGGAGGAAGAAAACCCCCAAAGCTTGTAGCAATATTTGGTTGCTCTGTACTGACAGCTGCTTTTCACAATCTTCACTTTGTGTGAGCAAAGGAGAAACTCCAGGCTCAAACTCTTCCAAATGCTGCTCGAATTGAGCAGAATATTTTCGGTATTAGGTTCAAGATGTCAGTTGTTTGCAAAACCCTGACTGCTGGGTTCCCTTGGTGGGTGTGAGCAGACAAACATTTGGAGCAAGCAGCTTGATCTCCCTTCATGTGAGATCAGGCTGAATTTGGGTACCTTGCTAAAAATGTGTGTGTGGGTACCCGAGAGAGGCTGGGCTGGGGCTCATTGCTGACCCCTCCTGAGGAGAGAGCTGGAAAACCCCCGGTGATCCTGACATTCCTGCAGTTCCAGAGGAACCTGGGCTGCTCTGGACACTCCTCACCTGTTATGAGGGTGAACATGGGGTTGGATGCCACCAACATGAGTTCAAAATCTGCGTTTCAACCATTTTGGGAGCTCTGGTTCCTTTCAGCCATTGTTCTATGAACTGATTACTCAAATTTAACTGTTCCAATCCGGCAGAACACGTGTCCTAGTGATGCAGAAAATACGTGTGCAAAGATTCTGGGCCCAGTGGTAGCTTTGTTGATGCCTCGAGTAAACTCTGCGGGTGGCAGCATGGGGAGAGGAAATGTGGGGCCCTGCTGCTTTGCTTGGGTGTGCTTTCCACGATTTTTGGCAAATCCCAGACGTGTCCCTGCTCAGGGCTGTCCCCAGCTGCAGGTGGGGTTATTTTGCTCCATCCCTGGCATGTTGGACCCACTCTGCAGCTTTTTTCCCCAGAAGCACTCTGGTTTTTGGGAAGGCAATGTGGGCTGGGTGCCAGCCCCTGGTGCTGCTGCCTCTGGAGAAGCCCCAGGAGCACCAGCTCAGAGCTCAGGTGGATCTTCAGGGTGCCCTGGCTCCTTGCACAGGGATGGATTTTTCCTCTGGCATGGAAAGGGGCTACAATAGCTGCTGCAAACATATTTTTTATTCATCTTCTGGTCTCTTCATGCCTCACAGGTGCTCTGTGGGGAGCCTCCCATGCTGTCTGCTCCGAGAAGTGGAAGGTTTTGTGCATATTTTCAGTTAATTCTGAAATCTCAGATGTCACCTCCTCAGCCCATTTCCATAATTACTTATGTGGAACCAAATCATGCAGCCGCTATGGAAATGGGAAAAAAAAAAAGGTAGGAGTTAATAAAATAAAATAAACCCAAATTAAATTAAATTAAATTAAAAATTTCACATGCTCCCTCCCCGCCACACCCTTGGCTTCCCAAAATGCGGGCCTGATCCCTTGCCTGTGGAAACCCATCCGAAACTCTGAGTTCTGTGTGTTCACAGCATTCCCAGTTTATTTATCTGTAGCTCTGACCTGCTGACCCGCTCCCAGCCAGGTTATTGGATTTGTGTGGGGTTCTGTATTTGTCAGCCATGCTTTTCTGGGGTTTGATATTTGAATGGTCAGTCCCAGCTCTCTGAAATTCCCACTCCTTCACCCCTTATCCCCCCCACCTCGTTTTTCCTGGACTCTGGCGTCTCTTGTGACTCGGGGCACATTTCTCATGGGCTCTGTGACTGATCCCAGCCTTCCCAGGGTGTTTCTCACTTGCTGTCCAGTGGCAGCTGAGCAGCAGACCCAAGATTTTCAAAGTGAGCTTCATGAGCCATGTCTGCCTCAGCCCCCTCTCCTTCCGTCCATCTCAGGATGTTTTGGGGTTTGTTTCCATTCATTGCAGTCCTATCACTTGAAGAACCAAACCAGTTTGGGTTTTTGTGTTGATGGGCTGAGCAGTCCATAGCAATTGTCTTCATTTTGGCCTCTCTTTGAAGTCATTAAATTAGAGAAATTCTCATTTATGCATACATTGCCTTAATCACGTTGCATTTCTTCCTGAGAAGATGACTGAGCAGATATTCTGTTATTGCCATTGCTCTGCAAGGACAAATGTTTGTGTTGCCTTCTCTCACTTCAACTTAGGAGTTCCAGTCTTGGTTTTGTACTTATCTCACAAACGTATTTAGAGTTTCCTCCAGCTCTGGCTTCCTTCATGTCAGGCACTTCTCTGCAGGGAGTGAAAAAAATCCTTCTGAGCCTGTAATGTTCATCTTTCTCTGACACGCTCGGTTGTGATATATTAATTATTTTTAAATAACATTCATTAGAACTGTGCTCGTTCCTTCAAGATTTTGGAATCAATGTCAGAGAAAATGAAAGCCCTTGTTTCAAATTCTCTTTCTGATTATCTCCCCTCTAATTGACTTTTGTTCCTTCCCAGTCAAGTTTTAATTTCCTCATGTGGATATATGAGGCTGTCTATTTCTATTTTTCTTTCTTCTGCCTGGATTTGCATTTCTGGCCTAATATTATCTCACTCTGATTAATTTCCACCACATACTAAGACATCAGGGCCCTAAGGAGGACCTGTGGAAAAGTCCCAGTCAAGGTGGGCTTTGCTTTTTGGGAAATTCTCGGTATTTCCCCAAATTCCAGCTGGGACAGAGGAAGTCCAGGGTTATTTCTGGTTTTCATATTTCCCAGGCACCATGTGCATTGAGCAATCTCTATGACAGACCATTTTTAATTTGATGTTATTTCTGAGTTATAGATATATAATTCTAGATGGTTTTTTCCAGTTTCAGCTCTGATACCCAAAGATGTTCAGCTCCCTGGTGAGAGGAGCACTTGTTTGAGAATGTTTCATTAACTGTGAGAATACTGAGGCACAGTTGAGTTACAGCAAAGCTTTATCAGGTCTGCACTGCCAAGGATTTGATCACCCAGTGTCCCTTAACAGACTGTCCCAAAGTTTGACTCTGTTTTTGGGCTGTGTTGATATCCTCATAGACATTCTGAATTACTGCATGGTTTGATGACAGAACCAAAAAAATCCAAACAAAACGGCAGAACTAAAACAATAAAAGCTTCACAGATGCATCTGATAAGCTTAATTATTTTAATTTCATAGTTATCAGCATGTTTGTAGGATTGTGAGGGAAGGCAAACGCAGTTTGAGGGTGGAGCGGGCAGAGAGCTGACCTGGGCACTTTGATCCCCTTGTCCCCGGGGAGCTGGGATCTGCGCCCATTCCTCAGGGGATGCTCTCTGCATCTCCTGGGACAGCACTTCCCCACTGCTGCTCGAAGGGAACAAAAACCAATCCCTGCCCCACCTGAGACCGGGACAGGCAGGAAGATCTTTGCCAGAATCAGATAATTTCCCAGATTACACTAAAAGCACGAGCAAAGAGCAAAGCCAGAGAAAAGGCTGTGCCAGAGAATGAATTAAGTCCCTCTTGTTGGTAAATATTGGCTTCATAAAGTACAGTGCAGGGTGCAGCACCTCCTGGGAAGATTTTTTTTTTTAATACTTTCCTCAATATGAGAAGGAGCTTTTCTGTTCCACCCTACATCAAGTATATGTTTGCCAGAAGACTTTATTAACTTATTAAATCAGCAAGATGAAATAGCCACTTTGTTCTATTTAATTTAAAACAATAAAACTAAATAATAAAATTGTGGCTTCATAATGGAGTCCTGTGTTAGATAAGGAGGTCTTTTATTCAATATTAGAATTTCTTCCAGGGGTATTTTAGTTTTGTTTCCATCCCTGTGTTTAAGCAGTGCCACTGCAAGAGGGTCTCTATGTTGGACAGCCTGTGCCATGTAATTAAATATGAAACACTTCAGCTGATGCAGGTAATGAGGGCGCTCATTTAAATGCACACAGGTTTAGAAATTATTTATTTTAAAAAGAAAGGATAAAAACACCCAAAAAACCCCAACCAAAACTGCATGTGTGCTACTTGGAAGTCAGTAGGATAACCCAGTGATAATTTCTGTTTTAGGCTGATGTTGTCCATGTTGAGGAAATGTAAATTTATGGAGAGAAATTCACAAATTTAATGCCTATTGAGCATGTCCCCATAAAGCGGTGTTGAAAACAGAATTTTAAGGCTGGGATGTCAGTGGCAGGGATGGATTTTGAAACTGAGCATTTAAAAATCTCTCTTCTAACTAAGCAGGGCTGCTCATTTTCAGGTTGCTTCGGTTGTCCATGGGAGAATTTCTTGTAGCTGCTCAAAAATTCTCCTTTCTCGACCTCGTGTTAACCCCAGCTCCTCCTGGGGGTGACCTGGCTCCTGCCAGAGCAGCCAAGGGCTCAGCCCTTCAGGTGCAGCTCTGGGCTCAGGTGCTTGGAGTGTAAATAAGGAGGAATATTGTCAAATGTTTAACTTTAATGTCTGAGTGTGTTTGCAATTCTTAATTTCACAACAGGTTTAGCATAGCAATTTTTTGAACTGACAGAGCCTTTTTAAGTCACCATGAGTAACGGAGTCAGTTTAAAATGTGAGTTCAATGTCTTCTGTCAATCTGTGAAACAGCTGCTGTGTTATTTTTCAGTGGTTCTGGTTATTTTAGTTAGTAAATTTTGTATTTGATATAAATGTCTTAAAAACAATTTTTTCTCCCAGGGTTTTTCCTTTTTTTTTTTTTTTTTTTTTTTGTAATAAGCATTTTACTGAAAAATAGATTGGATAGAGAAACAGAATAGCTGCAGTCCAGATTACATCTCCATTTCCTATAATCACCAAAAAAGATTTAACAAATCTTGGAGACCATAACACTGTTTTTTGAGCTTAAAGCAATTACCTGTTCTCAATAATCACAGCGGTCTACACCAAAGCCCAAAGGATTCTTGATCAATTTTTAGTCAGATTCTGTTGAGTTTTTTTTTAAAGGTGCATTTCCAGCTTTTGTATCCATGCTTAAATTTTACCCAATCCCCTTGGTTTTCTGCCTGTGCATGCAGAGGAGGCTGAAGTGTGTACAAACATTCCCAAGTTCAAAATCCCGCAGCACAAAAACACAGGTGCATTGTAGGTTTAGTTTTCCCAATAATTTTTTTTTTTTTTTTTTTGATGCTGCCTTTGGTGCAGGAGTTTTTAATAAGAACTGCAGGAGGCAAGAACTGCCTGTGTGCCGTGAACCTGCACGTGAACCTTCTGCAGGGTTTGGGAAATGTGGGATCCTGTGAGATCCCCTTGCTCTTGTTGACATTCTTGCATTATTTCCCTTTGCACGGGAGCGTGCAGGGCTGGGAGTCAGGGCTGCTGGCAAAAGCCGTGGGAGGGATTTCCTACCAGCCCATGGCTCATCAAAAGATGAACCACAGAATGCTGAAAAGGTCACCGTGGCAAACAGCTGGATGGGATTTCATGAATACATTAAGCATCTCATTTCTAACGTCTCGTTCCAGAGACAGAGGTTTTAATGAAGCTGGGAGGTGGCAGGAAGCTGCTTTTTGAGTCTGGCTGCTTTGTGAGCAGGCACTTTCAAAGGCAGGTTGCCATTATGCACCGAGAGCTCTCAGGGCACAGGAGTTCTCTCAGAGCTGGCCACAACTTGGCTGAAGCACCCAGAGACTGGATTAATTTATTCCTATTTTATTCGAGTGAAATAATTAACACCTGCTGCTTACAGAGGTTCCCTCTTTCTTCTTACCTGTACTGTTTAAAATGAAATATCCCCTCAGGAGCCGCAGCCCATACAAGGAGTTCACTGTGGGTCTGGCCTTCAGTAGGATGCTCACGGAAGAGCTCCATGGAAAACTCTTCAGAGCGGCAGGACTCTGGGGGTTTTGTCACGTTTTCAGTGATGTGCAGTGCACTTTCTGGGTTTTATGAGCACATCAAGGAATAACATGGGCTCAGTGATTGAAATTAAATGCCTTGAAGGGTCTATTTTTTTATTTGTGCTGAGATTTTGCTGAATACAAAAGATACCTATCAAAAATTTTTTATTAGGACCTTGCAGTGCCCTTGTAGCCAGCCCCAGGACAGCAGGGCTGTGATGGTCACTGGAGGGCAGTGCCAGGTCTCCAATAAATGAACATTAATTATGTCAAACACCTGGGACAAGGGAAAGCTGCAAGCAGCAGCACGTGAATCGTGGGTCAGAATGTGGAGCGGGGATGGAGCTTTTTCCTTAATCTTCTGTGTGGCTGGGTCCTGTGCTGGGAAAAGGACAGATGGACACATCCTCCATAGGAGGAGGATCTGGGTACAGGCCCTGCCTCGCCCTCTGTTCCTGGCTGTGCCCAAAATCAGTTTAGAATTGTTTAGGTAGGAACGATGTGGGTAAAGTTTTTGGTGTGAAGTACAGTGCCAGTGCTTTGGCTTGTCTTCATCCCAGGAATTAGTAGAGTTTTGAGGATGCGATGCCACACCTAAATTAAGAAGAAAAAAAAAAAAAAAGAGAAAGTATGTTTTGGTTTCGAGCTTTGTTTGTAGCCTTAGCTTATAGACTCGTGAGGGGTAGGAAATGTGGGGAGGATGAATCCCAGGGCTCTGCTAGGCCATTTAAAAACCCAGACCTGCAGTACACAGCTTCTTCATCGGATTCAGCTCCTGTGAAGGGGGATACATTAGTCAGTGTCTGTCAGGTGTTTAATTGCATCATTTGCAGGTGAATAGGGATTATTTTGAGTAGTGATTTGACATTTTCTACTCTATGAACCACCGAGAACCACTCCCCCCTCCTTTAATTATGTAAGAGACTTGATTTTGTCTTGACTGGCTCTGATTAGGAGTTCAGTCCGTGCTGGCCATAGATTATTCATGAATCAGCCTTTCTCTTTGGATGGGGAGAAAATCACGCCACCATTGTGAGTCTTACAGCAAATATTTCACATTCCCAGTCCTTCTGGGACAAATGAAAGGAGCAAATATTTATTTTTGTTGCAGGCCAGAGAGCAGCGTGGTGCTGGGGCAGCTGAGGCGGTGACATGGGCTGTTTGTCACGTCCTGGGCCCCAGAGATCCACGTCCTGCTGGCATTGCAGGTAAACAACAGCAGATGGTTCATCTTGAGTACCCCAAACCCTTCAGGATTTGGGGACCAGGGACTCCTGTCCTGAGTGACCTTCAGGAAGAGCTGCTTTTCCACCCCCTCAGGGAGAGCCTGGAGGGGAAAGTTGGCTTCTCTGAAATCCCCCAGGGCGTCCCAACAAGTCCTGTGTCCTCAGAGTCCTTGGGCCTTTAAAAAGAAACAAAACACCCAAAGAGGCCCTGTTGCAGCTCATAATGTGCACAGAAAATTCCCTTTCCATTTTTGGCCTGGCTGTTTTGGGGACTGTAATGGAGTGAGGGCTGCACTGTTTGGTTTTATTTGTTTGTTGTAAACTCTGGCGGAGTCATTTCTGCACTGAAATTTGGAGCAGAGAGAAGGCAGGGGTGATAACGTAGGCAGGCTTATATTCTAAATGATGAAAACAGGCTGAGGTTCTGAAATTTGTCTCTTTGTGAGATTTGATGCCCAAAACAGTCCAAGGAAGCTTGGTGAGGCTTTCATTACAGGAGGGCTGGGCCCTTGGGAAGGTGGTTAAGGACTGAGAGAATCCCTTCAATGTGGAGTGGATTTGGTCTTTTATTAATTGTTCAAAATGCATTTTGTCACAGCTTTCCTGTACAATTATAAGGGTTTTTTTCTGAAATTTATGATATTTTAGTTTTTTACTGAGGTGTAAAGGGTACTCCTGCTTTCAAGATTTCCATTTCAAATCGTGCTTCCTTTCTCCCTGTCCTCCCCTCAGTCTTTCTGGTTGCTCCAGTCTTCACCAGTCTTGAAGATGTGGCCAAAGCCTGGCCGTAAATTAAAAATGGGAGCCCTGAAATGAGAAAGCCACAGCAACTACAGAAAGAAACAAACCAAACCTCCCAACCAACCAACCAANCAAGTGAACGGCCTTTTGATGAATTATTGCTCGTTTCCTCTCGGAGCTGAGGTTTGCTCTGTAGCTCTGCTTTGCCATCCCCTGGGTCTGAGCGGTTCCCTCGACATTTCCAGGGAAGAAGTCGATATGGTGAGAAATGAGGATTTGTTTTCCCTGCTCAGCTACTGAGATTTCTGTGTTGAGATATTCACTTGGTGTCTTTTCCTCATGCACCAACATTTGTCTGTAGCCTGATAAAACTGGGAAGTTTATTCTCCTATTAAACTTTTCGACTCTGGTCTAGATAAGTGGATTATTTTTAAAATTAGTGCCAATTTAAGACCCAAACTCATATTTTCTCATTATCTATCTTATCCAGGTTACTTATTTTATTATGTTTATTACTGGAATTCAGTAATTCAGAGTGTGAAAGAGATAGAAATGAGAAGAAGAGAGAAAAGATAAATTTATACCAAAATTATTAACTATTCCTTTATAAGTTAATGTCTGTAGGAATTTGGACTGAACATATATATGTATAGGAAATAAGAAAAAGTCAGCACGAAAGAATATTTTTGATGCTTTGGTAGAAGAATTTTGTCAAGTTTCTTTAAAGTTTTAGGTGACATTTTAAAAAAAACCTTTGAGTTTAATACAAGCAAGCAACCCATCACTGCAAAAACTGATACAAATTGCATTAAGGAGCTTCTTAAACAGAATTAACTATGCTTCTTAAATAGAATCAACTATTCCTTTTCATTATGTCAACACCAAATACTGCAACTCCCTTTAATTTCAATAGATTTTTTTGGCAAGTAAGTGAAGTTCTGCACCGTGAAATATTAGAACAGATGCACTATTGCCTTGATCCTGCCTGCTGCTTTGTGTGGGCTGAGTTAATATTGTCTCTGTTCGGAGATTTTGATGTTCACTTAATATATTAATTTGTAGGTTTGAGGTCTGGGATTGTTCATCTTTCATGCTCTCCTGCAGGCTGTTGTTTACTTCCTTTGGTACTGAGGAGTAACCACTCAAGGATAATGAGTGCATTGATTAATCATTTCGGTGTAAATCATTTATATTCCCAATTAAGTGGCTTGAAAAAGAGCTGAGAACAAGGGGGTTTTTTGAATTCCTCTTGCCAGAGCCAGACCTGTCCATCCCAAAAATGTACCACGCACCTCCTTTCTCCAGCCCAGTTCCTCAGCAGGGAAGTCCTGAGAGAAGCAGGGAGAGCCTCCAGATACAAATTTACGTATTAAGGGAATTTTTGCATATTAAGGGACCATTATAAGGTTTCTGAAGCAGGAGAACTTGGGATAATGCAAGAGAAAGACATAGAGTTTCTCCCCTCTCCTTCCTCCCTTTTTTCTTTCCAGTTGGGAAGAAATACCCACACCCAGCCTGTCCCCTTGGGCGGCTTCCAGAAGGTTCAGTGAAGGTGTTCCTCTGAAGCCTGGGTGGGTGTTTGGTGTTCAGCAGCACAGTCCAGAGCCAGTCAGACACCACAGATGGACACTCTGATCCTCTGAGATCCCCCTGAACTCTCTGCTGGGTGCTGAACCCTCCCACGGTGCCTTGCAGGGGAATCAGCATCATGGTGTGCACTCCAGCTGGGGAAACTGAGGCACAGCAGGGAAAAGTGACTGTTCAAAGAGCCAGGAGGGAGGTCCAGAGCTTCTGACTCCCCACCCTTCTGGAATTCTGCCAAGCAAATCCACTCTAAACTGCTGCTGCATCCATGAAGTCTTCTCAGATCTCTTCTATCAGCACTCAGTGAGGGATATCAGCACTGGGGGTTGTTTCAGCCTGGTTGTCTGGGACTCCTGAGCCTCGGTGCATAATGAGGGCAGGTGAGACAGTGGCTTCCTTAGAAACCACTATGTCACCCACCGATTGCTCCACAATAGCAGACAGCAGGTTTTATTTCTGCCAAAATCTTTACAACCAAATGGACAGAATTTATCTGTAGCCTGACAGCCAATATGCATTATCCTCAGGTTCTCTGCTAAACTATTAAAATTAATCAGGTGGCAAACTTTCATTATGCCACCTCTAATAAACAAGAAATCCGGGCTCCCAGTGCTGGCAACATCAGTAAATAGAGCAGGACAATAAAGCGGATGACGGAATTCTCCAAAGATAGTCAAATCAAATTAGACTGCATGTACACCCAGCCATTTATTTTTGGGTTGAATCTTTCACACAGAAGTATCCCAACCTGTTATCTGCTGCATAATAAAGTGCAAATGCCAGCAGCTGGGGGTGAGGCTTTGCTGTGCTCCCCTTTGGCCGCTCCATTAGTGTGGATGGTGCTGGGAGAATCAGCATCTCTGGGAACATTACGGGGAAGTTTGGCTCAGAGAACTCGATTTCTTGTTAGTCAGAGAAGACAAGCTGAGGCCATTTTGCCTAGGATTAGACTGTGACATGACACAAGGTCTGAAGAGTCAGGAAATGCAAGGGAAATGAAGCAGGAAGCACTAAGAAATGCATCCAGGGATAGGTTAAAATAATAAGAGTTAAGGCATAGGTGGTCAGGAGCCTTTCAGTTCAAACAGACATGGAAAGGGAATAGAGAGGCTGAGACTGCAGCAGCTGGAGCTGATAGAATCAAGTAATTTGCAGTATGAGCTGCACATAACTCAGTGAACTAATCAGCTACTGGAGCCTTTCTTTGTTTCGCACAAGTGAATGGAAGAGGATGGACCAGGGAGCATGGAGCTACTGAGAGACCTGAAGGTTTTCTTTATTTTAAATTCCTGAGAATTTATGGAAGTCGCTGGAGAAATGTAACTGTGTCTCCAGAGCAAGAGGAAGAATAGGCTGCAGTTTCTGAAGGAACACGGGCAGCTGAACAGCAGATCTGGTGGTATTTGGACACAGAGCTTCCTCAGGCTTTTCTGAAATTTCCACAGGGAAACCTCCTTAGGTTTATGGGATTCCTGAGTTTAACCAAAGCACCCAAGAAAGAAAACAGCCGGAGGAGGAGATGAAAGCTGTGCACAGGCAAGCTGCAGCCGGCTGTGGAGGCAGCGTCCCAGCGGCCAGGGCAGGGCTGGGCTGCCCGGTGCTCTCACGGGGCAGATGGGCAAGGGGGATGTCTCTCTGTATCTAAGCCCAGCAACCCCTTTTTTCCAAGGTAGCAGACTGAGCAGCAGTGCATTTGTTTCTGGCTCAGATATGAGGAAACTCGTCTGTGTGTGTGCAGCAGCCAGGACAGGATGGAGGCAGCCCTGGCACCCTCTCCAGATCCCAAACAGGAGCTCTGCGACAGCGCTGGGAGATTTGTTCGCTAAATTGGGATTAGGCTCAACAGCTGCAAAGTCTTTGTGGCTGGCACGTGGAGAATATCAATTTGCTGCAGATGAGGGCTCTCACCTGGCAAATTAATTTTCACTTTTAAACTGATCCACCCTGCAAACAGCCTGGCCCTGGCAGCAGCACAGATCCCAGCACTGAGCGGCAGATGCTGCTTGGCTGCTGCTCTGCAGCCTGGTTTGGAGTCTGCAGGAACTGCACCACTGTGTATTTAATGACTGCTGTGTTGGTAGGAGACATTTTTCTGTTTCTCTCAGCACATTCATATTTATGTGATTCTGCTTCTCCCTTAACTTGTGTTGAGGGCAGGTGGTGATTACTCCCCTTGCTGCCCCTTGTTTTGCATCTGCCCAGGGTCTGTGCTCTTCCCAAAAATCTGTGCAGTCCCTTCACGGGAGCAGCAAATGTTTACCCAGCAATGCAGGGCCTTCTCCAGAACAAGCTGAGAATTTTAGTAGAATAGAAATATTGGGTTTTTTGGCGTGCTACTGGCAGCCAGTAATTCAGAAATGCAGTCAGATAAGAATTCTCTCTCTGATTCTTAGGAAGTCTTCCTATTTCCCCTCCCCTTTCTTTTGTTTTTTGTTTTTTTTTTTTTTGAGTAAATAGAAGTCTAAAGGTCCAGTCTAATATTAGGATTAGCAGCTCAATGTGGTGCTCTGCACCTCAGCAGGCAAATAATCAAGGTCTTCTCCCTTGCTGTGGCTGCATGCTAACTAAGGCAAATAACCCAGCTCTTACATTAAACAGAGCTGGCCCTGGCAGGGCTCCTTTACCTGGGCCCGTTATTGCCTGCTCTTTGAAAGTCTGAGCACGATGGAAATTTCCATGTTCACAGGGCTCGATGTTGATATTCCTTCACATTCCAAAATCCTTCTTGCTCGTGATACGCCCAGGTGATGAGGGAACCTCTGTGTTTAATGCGAGGCTACCCACAGTCTGTGCCCCCTGCATCCCAAATAGATCATTTCCCAGCTCAGTTATCTTCTGATGGTTCTTGAATCTGTTACGTGGAAATAGACATTAAACAACTAGAATGCCTCATGTTAAAAGGAGATTGTTGTTTTCAAACTGGACGTGGTAGAAGAGACTGCATTTCATCTTGCACAGCCTCCTGAGCACATCAGCAGCGCTGACCCTCAGCCTGGGTGAGTGCCTTGGGAGGGACTTTTGCATGGGCAGGAAATCCCAACTCCCCCTGGTCATTTTGTACCTGAGCCTCTGCACAGAAAGGGCTGGAAATTCACCTCGTGGGGCAGACAGAGGCAGCAGTACCCCTTAAAAATGGATGAGCCCTGGAGAACATTCTCCTGAGGGGAGATGAAACAGAATCCAGAGAGTTGTGAGTGGCTTCAGGAAGAGGGAAGTGTTTGAGTTTCCCTTGAACTGGAAAAGCAAGATTTTAGCTGACACTGGAGAGCTTTTATCCACAAACATCAAAGTCATTTCTAGATAAAGAGGGAGGAGGTTGAGGCTTTTTGACTAAATTCATCTTCCAGTTGCTGCAATGAAAGAAAAACAGTGGAGAAATTTGATGTATGTGAGATTCAGTATTAAGTTGTGCAGGCATTACAGTTTCAGGCATCAGTTTAATCAGGCCAGTCAGAAGGAATATGCAGGACTGAAATCAAATAATAAATAGTTTCTAAGAAGGAAATGTAGGCAGATTGGAATCTGAATGATTTCCTGGAAGGACCTTTTTTCAGATGTGACTTTTCTTTTTTTCTGGTCCAGGAGGAGCCGTAACCATCCAAAGCAGCTCTTTCCCAGCTCAAACCACGTGAGCTTGGTCCCCCAGGGCAAGGGAATGTCCATTTGGTCAGCTGCCAGCTGGCAAGTCCTGAATGGAGGAGTCTCTGTCTTCTGGGACAGTGGCAATTGTGCTCCTGGAGCCCTGAGCAGAGCTCAGGTCTGGGCAGTGCAATGACTTTTTCTTGTAGAAAAAGCACTTGGGAACTAAATCCTTGAGCAATGGCCCTGGCAGATCCCAGATCTCAGACCACCTGAGGTCTGTTTGAGAGCCTGGGAGAGGAAATGGGAAGGGAAGAAACACAGATAGTTCAGCTCTCAATGAGCTGTGTCCCACAGATAGAACAGAATAAACAGAATTATTGATAGAATGTCCCAGCAGGTGCCACTCTGCAGTGCAGGTCCCACCACGGTCCCTGCCCTGTGTGCCTGTGGCACAGCTGCACATGGGGAGGTTGGGTTGTTGCTTGGATATTGGGTTGTGACTTGGGAGAAATGAATTTGGTTCCTGGCTTTCCCTTGGCTTCCTGGGCGAGTGTTTCTCATGAATTCTGGGCCTGTGAGGGTTAAATTCAGATTTGTGCTGCTCAGCTGGAGGAACTGTGTTATCTTGAAATACAACTTTACTGCTAATTTCTCCCCTTTCTGTGGCAATCACAATGACCCGCCCAGGAGTGTTCTGTTTGTTATGGTGGCATTAGAGCTGCCAACCACAAATGAGGCCCTAAAAGACTGGGAACAACACAAAGGGACAGTAAAACTCTCTGTTCCCCGTGGTATTCATTGTTTTAAGGGCTTGTCTGAAGCAGAAGGCTGTTCTGGTGCCAGATAAGGTGGGAATAAACCCACAAAAACCAGTGCAGATTCACGGGGCTCCTCTCAGGCCTGATTAAAAGCAGCTTCTCTTTGGCTGTATTTTTTTAGTTTGCTTTCAACAAGTGCACTTTTCTATAGGGCCTCTAGTAAAGAAACATTTTGGGGTATTCTCTCCATCTCCTGAATTTCCATCTGCTGTGCAGCTGCTTTCTATTTCTATAGAACTCTAGGTGTATATTTCTATAGAACTCTAGGTGTATATTTTTGTTCTCTGTGTCCTTCCAGAGCTGCCTGTGAACAAAACGATCCCATAAAAGATGCTCTGTAAAGAACCTGGGATGCTGGGGATGACACACGTTCTAGAAACGCGTGGCCAGTTGCCCCAGTGGGTTTTTGTGAGAACAGCAAGGTGAATCCTCCCTCGTGCTGGCAGGAGGAGATGGAGTGCAGGGAATGACAGGAGGAAGGTGCTGCAGAAATGGGATGAGAGGGGAAGGCTGTGTCCTCCAGGGATGTAGAATCAGCTTCATTAACGAGTTTCTCCAGTTAAGCATCTGGCCCAGGAGGAATTCTCATGTCATGATTGATGTAGAAGCTATTTGTTGAACCTGTCCTACAAATCTTCATCTTTATGATCAGTGGTTGGAGCTCCATCTATATTTTAATACACTTATGATATGATTAAAAACATGAATTTAATGAACAAGGAGAAATTACTTTCTTACTTTGCTCGTATAAGGACATTATGTCTGATCTAGTTCTGCAAATATTAGGAAGGAAATAGGTGGGGAGGAGGAAAATGCAGCAGCTGATTTTTAATATACTGGGAACTGCTTATAGGGTGAGAACCATTGGTTCCCGTGATTATTTTCTCATCATTTACATGTTCAGCTGCATCTGTTCCTAAACACAATTCGCAAACTGACTTAATTGTTTCTAAGCCTATAACTACAAGGGGTGTGTTTTAAAAAGCAAACCCATCAGTACATTAAATATCAACATTTTAATTAACTCAGGAATACTTCTTTACTGTGATTTATTTTGCCTCTCTTACCTAGCTCTTAAAAGCAGGAGCTTATGGGTTCCCTATGGAATTCTGTTACTATAGTGAAGTTGTTCAGTGAAATTTGAACAGACAAAGCCTTGAGGGTATTGGAAAGTTTCCTGCCAAAAATTTAGTGTTTCCAAGAATTAATGGAAACAACTATTCCAGTGATCTGCTAACTGCTGCTCGCTGTGATTTTAATCCCTCAACGACTTGATTCAGATTTTCAAGAGTCTGTAAAGTTGTGTTCAAGTGTTGCTGAGATGCTTGTTTGATTTCACGGAGTAAATACATTCAAATAATCCATCAGCACAATTAGGGAGCTTCGTTCCTCTCTCTGAAATGCAGCTCAGGGACTGAATGCTGAGGGGAGGGAAATTCTCAGCTCCCACTAACTTGTGGTGCTCCCAGGTAGCAAAGACACAGGGACATCTGACATTAGCACAGCAACAAAGGGAATGATTGAGGAGGTTGGAATATAAATAATTCTAAAATTCCACCAAGGAGTCAACTCCAGTTATTTAATAAAGCACAAGGGAGGACTTGGGTTTATGGCTGTCACATGGGAGGGGATCAGGAGAAAACAGTGACATCTGTGTGACGGCACAGGACAAATTTTCCGAGCTTCATTAATGGGGCGTTAATGAGCAGCAAGCTCATTGTCCTGGCTGGTCTGTGCCTCTGGACCCTGCGTGTCAGGAGTTTCTGATGGACCTGATCTCCCTCCCCCTGCAGTCAATGGCTCTGCAGCCATCAATTATTTGTTACACTCCTCATCTATAAAAGATCTCTGTGCTTCAAACAACAATTAAGGGCTTATGAAATATCCCAGGCTGACAGCCTGAGAGACTGAATTCTGTTTATTTGTGGAGTGGGCTGAGTTCAGCTGAGAGTGCTTCAGGCACTGCAGCTCCGTGCTGGTGTCCCTGGACCCTCTCTGTGGGCAAGAAGTTTCCTCATCAGCAATTTCCTTTCATTTATGGCACCCCAGAAATGCTCAGCCAGACATCTCCTGCCCACAGAGCGCTGCTGTTTTACCTGAGCTGAAAACAAGGGCAGATATGAATGACTAAATCATTCATGACCAAATGTGTTTTACTCACCAGCAAGGAAAGTGCCTTCTGTTAATATTTTGTCCTGTCTGGAGGAATTTCCTCTGCCAGGCCTGATCTGACTGCAGCAGAAGCTGAATTTTAAAGCTCCAGGTTTGCAGACCACTGAAGAGCCCTCAAATGTAAATGAGTTTTAGTTGTGGCCAGCCAAGGGCACTTTGGGAGCAACAACCTCTGGGTGAAATGTTCAATATCCTCTCACCAAACCTCCGAGGCCTCCAGCCACGTTGATGGATTTCTTTCCATGTTGCTTAGATATGAACTCTGCATGCTGGGGAAGAAAAGCATGAGGCATAGTCTGAGAGGGAAGAAAAGTGTTTTAAAAAAGCAGGGAAATATTAATAATTTTTATTAGGATTTCTAAATAATAATAGTACTTTTATAGGACTGTAAAACAGGACATCTACAAAACATTAAAAATGATAGAGATTTTAAATTGAGATTATATCCTTGGGGAAAACAACAGGAATTTATTGCTATGCATTTAACTCGTGCTGTTTCGTATCAGGCTATTGGTGGAACGAAATTCAAAGCTAGATGCAGTGTGCCTCAGACCAAAGAAATCATTCATTCCCTGCTAATTTGCCCTGTGACACAGAGCACAATGTATGAAAATTTTTAATGAGATTAAAATCATATTTAGGAAATAATTCATCTGGGGCTTTATGAGCTGCAAAAAGTGTGGCTGAAGCTGTGACAGTCACTTGGAAGCACTAAAATATAACTCATTCAGGGGACAGGATTTGGTGAGCATCCATTTATACCTATAACCTGCACAGAAAATCATCTTCATTGCATCTCCTGCTGATCACAGTGTGTTTGGAAGGGATTTTTTCCCACATAATGCAACTGCATCCAAGGAGTGGAGCAGTTTTGGGAATTAATATTGGGCACTGCCAGTTCCAACCTGTGCCAGCACTCCCAGGTGAGAGCCTGATCCCAAGAAATGCATTTCTCCCTTCCCTCACCCCAAAATTCAGAGAGCAGCGTCTCAAACGGAGCTGCTGCTCCTCCTTATTTTCACGAGCACTCCGAGGCATCACCTGGACAATATGAACGAATGATCCCCTTCTCCTGCAGTTCTCCAAATGCACTGAATAAATGGCCGTGTCTCTCTGCAGAAGTTGAGCCTGCAAGGAATAAGCTGCTGTACCACTGGGGTAATGGAGTTCTTTTTTCACTGTCAGGGCAGCGGGGCTGCTGCTCCTGGCACGGTGACAGCCCATAACAAAGGTCCTCACCCTCGCTGGCTCCGAACTCCCAGCGCCTGGAATGGCAGCTCCAGCTGCACAGAACAGAGCTGAAATGAGAATTGTGGCTGTCCAGGTTTGAGACAAATTTGGGAAGAAACTCCCCAAAGGGTGTCTCCTCTAAAAGGCAGAATTTCAGCTCCTCCCCCCAGCCAAGGTTCAAAAAGAATATCTTCTTGGAGGAAAGTGAAAAAAACCTGTTTATTCAACAAGCAAGGTGCACGCAGGCACAAGGGGGAAAAAAATGAATAATATTAGACAGTAAACCTTCTCTGCTGTGGGGAAAGATGGGGGATTTTAGAGCCTCCCCTTTCTCTGGTTCAGCTCCTCCCAAAGGTTCTACCTGGCTGGGCTGGGGGTCCAGCAGCTCCTGGCGAGGGTCCCACTGACTGTCTCCCCCAGATGGGAAAAAAAACCAAGCCAAACAGTCCAAAAAGAGGGGAAAAAAACCCCAAAAAACCTGCAATCCCAGCGAGAAGGGAAAAAACTCCCCTCTGTCCTAACTCACCGCTGGACAGACTACTGGGGGAAAAAAAAGGAAAAAAAAAAAAAAACCAAAAAAACCTTGTGCTTTATCTCAAAAAGATAAAAACAAACCATGCCAGACTTTCTCTGGCTACTTCTCTGTGCCAGCTCAAGGTTCCAGGAGCCATTCCTGGGCATGAGCAGATGATGGGGAAATACAGAGCAGAAAATCACCCCAGGACATGGCCGAAAAGGAACACGTGTGCTCATGGGAATTGTGATAACCACGGGAGAAGAGCAGCCCTGGCACTGCTGGGCGTGGGGAGCAGGGGGAGGCCGTGTGTGATTTCTGTGAATAAACCCAATCCTTGTGCCCTGTGTGTTTTATCTGTGGGCCTCTGATCGTAGAGATGCGAGTGCCACAGGGATAATTTTAGGCACAGGGAAATGAGTTGATTAATTTGAGTCCTTTGATAGAAACAGGAACTTGTTTTCCAGCTTCTGAGCTCCTGGGTAGCCCTGATAAATAGCCTGGGATTTCATTGCTTCCCATGCTCATTTCTGCAGAGTCAAGCTGAAAGGTTTTGTGACAATATAAACTTGCTTTTGAAAACTTGTATGCAGAGATTTTGTTTGGTATAGAAAGGAAAACTTCCATTTAATTTTTAAATATATTTATATACCTATATATGAATATCTATATAAATTTCCATTTTCAGGCTTCTTTTTGCTGAGCTGTATTTTGTTCTGAATTGCTTAATGCAAGAAATAATTCATTATAAGTATGTTAATCCTGTGAGATGTGTTTAAGGCCGGATCAGGGTGACAGTGGGGCTGACATGTCATGCAATTAAATGATATTTAGCAAAAGTCCTTTGGATTCACAGGCCTTGTGGACGACAGTGACTCCATCTAGATGAGTTTATTGCTACACAAACCAGGATGGGTAAAAAGAATATTACATTGCTGATTTAATCACATGTAGCTTGTTTTGTACTCTACCAACAGACTTTTCACAGGCTGCTGTCAATGTTCTCTCTGATTCCAATTGTTTGTCACTGAATGTCATTTATTGCAGAAAAACTGATTATTTTCTGAGGATATTGATGGGAATTGTAACAGAGCTGGGAGTAAAGCTGCTAAAACATTTCCATTTTTCAGCTGGGTCTGTCACAGGGCCAGGGATTGATTCCCAGGTGTCCTCCCTCCTTCACTCTGTCAGGCCCCACATCAGACCCAAGGCCCTGGGCAGAGGGAATCAGCAAAGTTTGGCCAAATTTGGGACGGAAAACTAAATAATGGAAGATAAATTTGTTCCAAACTGTGAGACAAGCTTGGTCCCAGCTCTCTCTGAGAGCTCAGCAGCAGAGGCCAGGCAGGGCGGAGAGGAGCAAAGGAGAAATTGTGCTTTCAATCCACATTTACCTGCTGATCACAGGGGAGATATGAAATGGGAATTTTGGTGTGACCATGGAGTCCCTGGGAGGGGCTCTGGGAATCTCTGTTCGAGTTCATTAAAGGCTGTGCTGTGTCCCACAGAGTTTATTTATTTCCAACATGAATTTCCAGCCTACCCAAACTGCTCCCGAGTGGGATTGAAAGGCCCTGCACCCACACAAAGAGCCAAGAGCTCAGTGCCCAGGGAGAGGAAAATCAGCTTACAGCAATCACCAGCAGCCAGCCAGGTAAATTTGTGCTTCTGCTGCTCTCAAAATTGGTGGTGGTGGGGAACCTTTTAAACCAATCTCTTTTCTCTTGCATGCAGTGTAATGGGGACTTCTTTTCCCAGTGAACAGAATTCCTGGGAAAAAATATTACTAATTTTCTCTTTTGTGGAATTATTATATTATATATTATGAGGAATATTTTATTATATTATGTATTATGTGTTTTATGATACCTGTATGAAGTCTGCCTGCCTGGTTCTTCCTCTGTCTTCAAGCAATTCATCTTTTTTTGTCCCTGGTTGCAAATGAGTTTGCTCCTTGGGGCTTGTATTTTGTCTGAGGGATATTTTGGCACGCTGCTGGGCTGAGGGGATTATCCCAATTCCATTTCACTGATAACGTTTGGTGTCTGATGGCTCCCAGGTGAATATTTGCATGGGATGAAGTGCTGCCTTTCATTTCTGTGTGATCTGGCTTTACTCCTAGGTGATTTGCACAGCAATTATGAATTCCAAAGCAAAGAAGTCGTTATGAACATCAGTGACTAATGAATGAACCCTTGATCAATGCCTTAACACCTAAAAATGGGAATTCCCAGTGCTGCTGCTGGGTTCCAGCAACCTGTGCTCGTGTCTCTCCTCATCCTGCCCTCATGGATGGCCTGGGGCAGCTCCCTCAAATTCTGTCCCTCCAAAGGCACCTTTTGATAAAGGTGAACATTCCTTATCTACAGGAAGGTGAACCTTCTTATCTTCTTCTTCCCTATCTTCTTATCCTCTATCATCTCTTTTACAGAGGACTTGTGAAAATAAACCCAGCCTTAGTCTGTGACAGCAAAGGTGCAATGGACAAAAAGGATTTTCCTGGTTTCTGGGTGCTCCTGTGGGTGATCCAGGTCGTGTGCCAGGATTCCCCACTCCTGCGGTGTGAGGTCCTGACAGAGAATCAGCCTTTCCAGAACGAGACAGATCATTCAGAGAAGCCCTAGGGGCAGGAGGATGTCGGAGACTAAATCATTGAATCTCTGTTAGCTTTTCCTAGCTGAGCACAATTAAAAACCGTGATATTATTTATAGAAAGTTATCGTTAACTGTGCTTTTCAGCAATCACACTTTGCATTTCCATATTGTTGTGACATCTCCTCTCTGGGCATGGCAGTTGCATGAATTAAGTGCTGTTGTTCAGCTTGATTACAAGGAAACTGAAATATGCCCCTCATGGGCATTATTTGTCACGTTGCTGTAAACAAAACCATCAGAAAGCTCCGCTCGTTGCTGTAAAAGCCTCGCAGTGCATCCATCTCTGAGGTATCAAACGTCTTCCACCACTGCCAGAGGCCTCGTGGAGTTACCCTGCTGCCCTGTGACGTGGCAATCCTGCTCTCTTCCAGCCTTCTGAGATTGCTGAAGTCTTTCCTCAAATGCTCTAACCCAGCCTTCTCCAAAATGAGAATTTTTACATATTTTTTTTTTTGTGCTTCATCTGCCGAGGAAGGCACAGCGTGTAATTCACAGACTCTTTACATCTACAGGCACGTGTTCCTCTGGGTTGTAAAGCGTGACAAATTCATATTCCCACTGCTAGAGCAGAACAAAGCACCTCCTGTAATCAGTAATTCCATTTATGCCTCAAAGTCCTGGCGTTTGTGAAACACACAGAGGTAAAAAGGGAGGTGGAAATGCTGTGGTTAATTCTTCAGTGCACCGTGCCTTTTCAGAACTTCTGTGCCATCATTTCCTTCCTGGTCTCCTTGTGTCGTCCTGAACGCGGCCCATGTGCTCCTGCCTTCTGTGCGTTGTTTGTTTAATACCTGGCCTCCTTTCACTTTTACAACTGCTGTGCCTATTTTAGGCTGCCTCAGAAGCTTTTCTCCGAGTGGTTTGAGCCGTGTTATTTTTATGCCCTACTTTGGAAACATATGACTCAAGAATTACTAAGGGTCTTAAGGATTTAACCATGAAATAATAATAATCTCTTCGGTTTAAAGAGCAAATTGGCTGCTATCAGCTGTAGGAGCACGCTTTTGTTTTTCAGCTTGTACAGAATGCATGTGCAAGCATCAGCTAATCTTGTACTTCATCACAAAAATTGCACTTTCTCTATGATTAGCTTTTTGTCTAATTAACTCCATCTATTTTATAAAAGATCTTTCTGTTACAGAGCACACAAGACTAAAACAATAGGTAAATGATTCTTTTTATCTCATATCTCTGTTTTGAATACACTTTTTTCCTGGTCCTCTCCTTCCTCAATTAATAAGCCATGACTTCATCCCAACCCCTGTAAGGCACTCCTGGGATCACGGACGTTATCTGGTTTGCAGGGTAGGACTGAGACCTGAACTGTGAGTGGCTTTTTTTTCAAGTGTTGACCAAATTGATTGACCCAGGCTGCCCTGAAGAACACGTCTGAGGTGCTCAGAAAATATGGCAGTGTATGTGCTGTACATAATAAAAAGAGATTTTTGTCTCCTAAAGGCTAGGATTCCAGGAAATGAATATTTCACTGGGACCTGATTAGAAACCAACTCTTTCATTTAAAGAAGTCGCAATTGAAACAAGCTTTGAAATTCTTTATTCATTTCATACTTTGACTCTTCTGTGTGAACTGCCTTCATTTTTGGCTGCGTGTGGTTAATAATAGCTGGACAGAGAGCAGCTGTGCAGTGCTAGGCAGGGACTAATGAGGAGCTCACAATCTCATTTTTAGCGAAGGTCGCTGCTTTGTTTGTAAATCAGCCCCTGAAAAGGGCTGTACTTAGTTAAGTCACTCTCTACTCTCATATCCCTGCTTTCCATCTGGAAAAGGAGCAGCAGCAAAGCTGTGGCTTGTTTTTTCTGTGTGAATGTGAGTGTGTGAGTGCTGCTGTCGGTCAGAGGCTGAGGCAGGGAAATCCTCCGTGCCCCTGAGAGCATCTCCGCGTGTTTATCCCCGGGCTGTCCCTGGATGCGCGCTAATGGCTTTGGGATGGTTCGTTCCCTCTTCCTCCGCAGGCAGGGATGCTCTGGGCAACGCAGCGGAGCCCTGGAGCACCGGGACTGAGCTGGGAGCGGGCTGGGCTGAGCGCCGGCATCCGGCAGCGGGGCTGGGGATGCTCCTCAGGGTCTCCCCGTGACTCTGCAAGGAACAGGCGGTGCTGAGGGTGCTCCTCAGGGTCTCCCCCTGACCCAGCCAGGAGCAGGCGGTTCTGACACTCCAGGCTCTTGCTGGGGATGCTCCTCAGGTCTCCCCGTGACTCCCCCGGGAGCAGGCAGTGCTGCCCCGCCGGGCTCTGGCAGCGGTGCTGGGGATGATCCTCAGGTCTCCCTGTGACCCAGCCGGGAGCAGGCGGTGCTGCCCCGCCGGGCTCTTACTGGGGATGCTCCTCAGGTCTCCCTGCGCCTCTGCGCTGAGCTGTCCCTTGTCCCAGATCCCACTGGATGGGATGGCCCAGATGGCCAGGCTGGGCTGCTCCAGGTGCTCCCTGGCTCTCCTGCTCACACAGCTGGGTACATCCCGTGTCTTTCTGCAGCACGAAACCAGCTCTCAGTTCCTCTGCTTCCATCAAAATCCTCTTCAGGCAGTGGCAGTGGAAGTGGCAGTGGCAGTGGCAGTTCTGTGGCTGACAGAGCTGGGGTCCATCCCAGCTGGAGTATCTGCACAGTGTCTTTTGAATAGAAGACTTAAGTATTGGTATTATTCTGAGCTCCGTTTAAAATTTGTCATGCATTTAATTCCTCATGACCTGTAATTTTAGGGCTGGCTGGTCCTTTCACAGAGCTAACTTGGCATCTGAAAAGAGCTTCCAGAAGCAGCCAACTTCTCTGTAAATCAGAATATCCTAAAGTGGCTTAAGTTGGACCACTGCATCATTTCAAACATATTTTCAGATTTCTGTCTGCAGAAACTTGGGATTGTTGCTCAGGATGTGCTCCTTTGTGCTTACCTAGAGAATGCTGTGGAGAGATAGCATCAAGCTGAAAAAAACCCCAAAATTAAGGAAAGGAACATTTTACACCCATTAGGTAGTTTCAAAAAGCTTAACAAACAGTGAAATAATACAGGAAGTGTTTTATAATACACAGCATAGTTTCTTATCCAGTCCTGGTTATTTACTTGAGAAGAAATGTCCTGGATGTGGCAAAAAAATGAATGTATTGAGTGACACATTTTTAGACTGTACCTGTGCTTTATTAGTTTTGAAAGTAAAAAGTGAAGAAGAAAGAGATGATAAGTAGGAGGTTGAGCCAAAAATGAATCCAGTGTACTCGGGTAACTTAACATGCCTCGAGACATGCCTTTGCCACAGGAATAAGTAATCGAAATATCCTGCTATGCAAAATGCTTTGTTTTAAAGAGGAAAAGAACAAGAAAAGAATCAGTTCAGGGAGAAAAATTAAACTTGTGCTTGGCATGTGAAGGTTCCAAGGCTAGTGATACGCAGAATTTATGTCATTAATAGTCTTGCTTTCATGCCACACTCTGTGTCCTGTGACCAAATAATTGGAGTACATTTTACACACCATTATGCAGCAATATGAGAGCTGGGGATACAATTTTTCTCAAATCTTGTCTATCCACTCTCTGCATTTTTTATTCCTTTTATGTACTGCTGTGGGACATAACAACACACCCGATTCCCTTTATGGTTTTATAAATACTGCAGGTTAAGTTGTACAAATGGTCTGTGTCTAAACACTTGGTATCAAATCTGCACGGCTTAGTGAGGAGGAGGCTCTAAAGAACAAACGAAATCTCAGAGATTTTGACACAAATCCAGCCTGTTCCTGTGTGCTGGGCACAGACAGGACCTGCTGGGTCCTGAGTGTTGGCTTAGGGGGACACCAGGGTTAGAGCAGCCAAGCAGAAGTGCTCTGTGACATTTCAAAAATATCCCGAGCTGATGCCGTCCTTCCATGAGCAGAAAAATTCTATTTTCTGTAGTAAGAAACTTGTTTCACCAAATGACAGGAAATCGAGAGCAGTGGGAACCTGACTTTCTCATCAATGCGCTTTGTTCACCGTTTGCAAAGTTGTTTTTAGAAAACATCTTCCATTACGTTGTGGGAGAGAGAACTCGTTGTGAGGAGTGTGGAGTAATAGCGAAATAAAGTGCAGCAGATGTCCATTCTATTCAGGAAAGAGAGAAAAAAAATTACTGTGATCTGAGTTACAAAGTGTTCCTTGAAACTTTTTCTCTGTGGGAAATAACCTGGGGAATGTATTCCTTAGCAGTTCTTGGTATTGAGTTGGTATTGGTTTTAAATGAGTTTCTCTTGAGGGTGCAAATATGTAATAATTTGATTAGTTAATAGTTTTATTAGTTATTGATATGTTTTTCTAGGTAAAATCCTTCTGACCTATTCTCCTAGGAGTTATTTACATTGTGGAAGATTTAAGCTGCTGCAGGGTGGCTTTTGGGATGCATTGTTTTTAAGACAACTGCACATGCAAGCATTAAAATAATTAAAATGCCTCATTGGAGTGGGACTGTGGCCAACAATTTTCCTTTATAAACCTTTATATTTTTCCTTAACAACTTCAATGCTGTTAATGAATTTTGGGTAAAACATAACTGCTTTCAGTTGTTTTACAGAGTAATTTGTATGCTCTTGTTAAAACAAACAACTTTCTCAAGAAGAATCTGACCTTAACATTATTTGGTTTCCTCTACTAAACCGCCCAGCAGCAGATGACAACTACTTAATGCAATCATTTATATGCACTTCATAGAAAGTTGCTGTTTAATCTGATTTTAATCAGGAACAGAACAGAGCCTGGAAATGAGCAGCTCTTGGAAACTCGGAGCAGTGACGTTCCCAGCTCCAGCAGCAGCTCCCAGGGGGATCCCTTTTGATCTCATTCAGATCTGGGTTAAGGGTGTGCATGTGCAGCCTGAGTTCCTGGAAATCTTGTGATGCTCGAAATGCAAATCCTGCTGCAAGTCATCAATCAATCAATCAATTAATTTATATCCTCCTAAGGTAAAATCCCTGGTGTCCATGCTCTGCAATCCAGGATTTGGCCTGACATTTGCTCTTTTAAAGGAGAACCAAACTGCCCTGCTGGTGAGCAGCACTTTGCCATGGGAACTGTGAATTTCCATTCTCACATTTCAGTGCTGTTGACTCAATTTGTGTAAATGAGCCCAGGAACGGAGAGGGGAGCAGCAGGAAAAGCACAAAGGCATTTCAGCCACATCAAACAGCAAAGGCCTTTCAAACCCTCGCTTATGAGCGGCCCTTGCAGCTCTTGGCTTCACCCTCTGTCTCCTCTGCACAAGTTACAGAAGTTGCTGAATTGTGGTGCTGCTGTTTGAAAAAGACGGGAAAAAAAGGAAAAAAAAAAATATTTTACCCAATTTCAAATACAGGTATGGGGATAAAGGTAGGTGTTGAGGTAGTTTGGTGCTCAAGGTGAGGTTTCAGGGGGAATCACCTTCTCCTTCCCTCCCCGTAACAATGCAGATCCAAACCCGTTATTCTGTTTCATAAGTGAGTTTAGCATGGCACACAACCCAACCCAAAAACCACAACGCATCCATGATTTATTTAGCTGAGATCAAAGACATAGAGCTGCAAAGAAGCTAATGAAAATTTGATGATGCAGCAGGCAGGCTACATCTATTATTTAATTTGGAAGTTGTGATCTTATACAAAATTAGCTTCCAGATTTCTCTTCACTCCTGGGCTGTGAATAAACTTGTACTCCATTATTTTGATGTGGAGTTGAATCTCCAGGATTTCACGGCAGATCCTTGGATGGCCTGTGCTGAATTTGCTATCAGGAAAGGAGAGAATAAATTCCACCTTTGGATAAATTTCTGAGCACCAGGACAGCTCAGCTTGTTTTAGTTAAAGGACCAAGAGTGACATATTTTAAACCCATGATTGATAATTGAGGTGTACGGACACAGACCCAGCTCTTGGCTCACTGAAAATACCAAAGAAGAAGTAAGCTTTAGAAAATTTTGAAAAAAAAGTTACTAGGCTTTTGAATGGTTAGAGTCCTTTGGTTTATGAAACAAACAGAACTAAGTCTAATTAGAGTGCTTTTTTTGTTTCTTGTTTAAAATAAGAGAAACAAATTCCTTTCTGTTGTCTTATTAATTGAAAGTTGGGTAAGCAATTACTAAAGTAATTTTATGGAATTCTTTTACAAATCAACCAGTTTATTAAAATGGGAATGCCTTAAGTTGATGTTCTTGACTGAAATTTTATCTCATTTCTTTTATGCCCACTGGATTTGTTGGCACTTCTTCTTTTTGAAATACACAGCGGTCTAATTCTGGTTTTCTTCAACAGAACAAAACACCAAAATCAAACCCAGAAGCTAAGAGGTAGATTTTTTTGTCTTTTTTTAATAAATAAGATACAAAGAAAGCTATTTAGTTTGCTATTTTTATTTCACTACTGAGAATTTACCTAAATGTATCACAAGCAGATTAAAAGATTAATTAATGTTACCAGTAGCAACAAGTTTCAGATTTCAGATTCACCTGCTTTGGTTTTAGAGATTCTTGGAAGGTCATCAAGTTCTTGGGGTTAAATGTGTCAAACTACAGCAGAAGGCAGAAATAGCCTTCGCATGGCAGTATAAAAGCCGTGGGCTTGAGGAGAATTCTGCTAATTGGCAGATTGATTATTTCCGAGCGAGTCTACTGCTGATGAAATATCATGCAAATTATTGAAATGAGAGATTTTAATAATGCAGCGTGGGCCTAAGATGATACATACCTTTGATTATCGCTCTGTCTGTTTGGGTTTTTTAATAGAAAGTTTAATCAAAGAAAAAAAACAAATTTCAGTTAATGAAAGGAAGACGAACGCGATGCGAATCTGCGGGGAGATATAACGGTTAATTGGATTTCGAGTGCCGCGGCTCCGTCCTCCATAGTGTTCATTTTCTTTGCAGGATTACAGTTGTTTAGTTTCATTAGCCTTAATGCAGAGGGTCAGCTTTTAAATTACACTGCACTGGGCTGCTGCTCTTTTTGCTTCTTTCCTTCCCTTTCTGCCGTGACCCTGCCTTGGCAGAGGTCGTTTGTCGCTGCCACCAGAGAGCTGCCCCTGGAGCTGCCAGTCCTCCTCCTAATGACTCCTGCCTTCCTCCCGACCCCCAGACTGGCCCTAGGAAGGCAAAGTTCTGCTTTTGACTCTCAAAACCACGAACTGAAGCTCCTCTTTGCTCGTTAAAATCAGTGTTTACTGATAAACTGAGCCTTGCAAAAAAACCCCCAACTCTTGAAGGAGTTCAGTTGGCAGCGCTGCCTGTGACTGCAGAAAATAATTCAGCAGCCCCTCAGGGTTTGTTTTAAATTCCAGATTAACAAAAGAAATTATTTGGTGTGATGCTGGGAAAAATTTGTGGTCTGAGGGGAACATTTTCCGTGTTGGGAAGGAGAGGTTCTTGAGCAGGGCGCGCTGTGAGGTCGTATTTGCACAGGATGGATTCCTTTCTTTCTCACTGGCTGGAATTTCAGCTTGCAAACATTGCTGCTGTTTGTGTCTAGAAAAGCAAATGTTAATGAATTGAGTTTAAAAACAGATTTGCTAAATGTAGGTGGAATTGGATGACAAGTATAAGTGCCTGTTATGGCTTCTTGCATAATGGGATTTGCTAAAAGTATTGCCTTTCCTCCCTGGGAACTCATTGGGGTTGGATTTTGGTGGCTTCAGGGAGAAAACCACCAAGTATTGGCCAGATTTTGACAGGAGTTTCAAATCTGGTTCGTTCACTGGGTTTGAATTGTGAGTGCATCTTCCTGATGGAAATAAGTTCTTTTTGCAGTGGAAATATGAGCTTGGCCATCACATTGATGTGTCTGGATTAATTACGCAACAATGTGATAAAATGCAGGTTTTTTCACTCAGTTCCACCCTTAAATTTCCACATCCTCAAAACAAACAAAGCATCCCAGAAATACAACTGAGAGTAAAGCTGGGCAGGGGTGGGGAGGAGTTACAGGAGTGCTGAGGAAGTGCCAACCTCTGGAGACAACATTTGCTTTACCCTCGGTGTTAAAAGCGTGTCAGCATTGTTTGTCTTTCAGAGAACCCCACAGCGCTCCAGTGCACCTGACACCTCCTGGAGCTGACCCTATTAATTATTTTGGACTTGCTGTGTGCTACACATCCACGGGGATTTGCAGAGGCTCACGTACACCATCGTCAGGGGCTTTTATTCCTTCTTTGTGTTTCCTGATGTGTGCTGGAGCCTGTCCTCACAGGGCTGTCTGGTAGCGGGTGTGGTGTGAGGGGTTTGAAGATGGAAATGTGTTTGTGGGGAGGTGGGAGAACTCGCAGAGCAGAGTAGGAAAAGGCACTGTGAATTTGTTATGTGCACGGCTCAAAAATTCAGACATTTATAGCCTGCTGGGCACAATATCTGATTTTCTTAAAAAAAAAAAAACAAAACAAAACAAAAAAAAAAAAAAAAACCAAAAAAGGTTGATTTTCTTAAAAGAATGATTTCCAAGGACAAGTTCCCAGTCTGGAATACTGGGAATTCCAGGCTGGGAATTCCAGGCTGAAAATTTGGCCCTCCCAGTTAGAGCCTCCAACAGGGAGGGCCAAATTTTGGTCTGAAATACACAAAAATTACCTTGGGATTCCCGCAGTGAATGTGCAAGGCTGGCTCTGCATCAGCACGGAGTGATGGAGAGCAGCATCCCTCGCCGTGCATCTGCTCTTTGGGGACCTCTGACAATCGAGAAGGTGGGGAAGGGAACGGCTCGTTAGGCTCAGGGTGAGGAGAGAGGCAGGAACTGTTGGTGCAAGTGATGAGTTGAGGAGAATCTAACACAGATGCTGAAGAAATTCAGTCTTTTCCCGATTCTTTTGTGGTCGTTCATGGGAGAAAAAATGGGAACTGTAGGAAGAAAGAAAAGAGGAAGAAGATTAAAGAATCAAAATGTGCCTTTGTGCCATGAAAGGTCATTTCCTCTCCTCCCACACATGCACAGGTTTTAAGCACAGGATGTATTGTTTCACGTAGGAAAAGAATGTGAAAGCACAGAGAATAAAATAAGGAGGGTTGTTGTTCGTTTGGGGTTTTTTTGGTTGGTTTTGTTTTGTTTTTGTTTGTTTGGGAGGTTGTTTTTGGTTGGGTTTTTTTTTTTATTATTTGTTTGGGTTTTTTCTCTTTAGTGATTTTTGTTTGCTTGTTTGGTTTTGGGGTTTTCTCAGGATAAATCTGTAACTTTTCAATTTTTTTTTGTCAGAAATGCAGCTGAGCTCTGTGGCTCTGCAGCAGAGACAGCTGCACCCAGGATGGTTCTGACTCCAAGGCAGGACCAAATCCTGCCTGCGTGGGAAGACTTCCTAGAGAAGGTGACAGAAACATCATTGAAAATTCCGACATGAGTGATTTGCCTCATCATTGTCAGAGAGCGTGGATTTCTGCTGCAAGACTGAATTTAGAAGCGAGTAAGGGAACACCATTGCCCAGACTGATCAATATTTAGCACTGTAATATTTATACTTTTTAATTTTTTTTTTTTTAATTCAATTGACAAGTTGTGATATACCTGTGTGACTCTTGACAGTTATCAGGAATGGGTGAGGATAAACGGGAGTGTCGGTATAAATGTGCTGGGATTGATTCCTAGAGCAAAATATCCTTGCCATACAGGCTGTGATTTGACACTCTGCTCTCTAGATAATCTCTAATAAGAGTTTTCCTGTTTGAACCTGATTTCAGTGTTATATCGGTGTTTTTTAATTGTTCTTTTTTCCCCAAAAATTCCCATTTCCACCTCTAACCATGACCCAGCCCAGTATTCATAAGCAGCTCTGAGCAAATCTGCTGCCTCTGCTCAGGGTTACCTGCAGGGTTATTTGGCTGTGCTGGAATTTGACCTCCTGAAAACAGCAGAGAGCAATGAAAATTGAGTGCAGCTGGAAGGAAAATGTGGATTTTTAATGGCACCTTCCTAGCCAGCTCGAGGAAAGAGAAATGGCATTGGGGTCCCTGCAGTGTTGAATACAGGAGGTGTCTTCTCTTGCCTGTGTTGTCTTTGTTTGGTTTTTTTGCCAAGCTTTGAAGTAGAGGAGGTTCCACCTAAAAACTTTTCACCTAAAAAAATGCTGGGACAATAGAGAACAGAGAGTTCTGAAGGGGCGCATTTGAAAGATTTGGATCCTCCCTGAATCCAGATCAATCTCTACAGCAGCCACTCAGAAAAATCAGCCATGAAGAGCCTGGTGGAGATGGTTATCAACCACCTTCCCACCCAAACAGAGATCTCAGCGAAATTATGAATTCCTTTGAAACTTCCCTATACTTGAGACTTCTTGTCTGGCACTTGTCACAAATGTTGATTCTTTTCAAACCAAGAAGGAAATATCAGCAAAACGTTGTTAATAATGCTGTGTGAATCATTGTTTTTGTTTGAGTTCAGTATCTTCTTTTTAATGAAATTAGCTTGGCAGAAAAACAATTCTTTGTATTTTGTCTTTGCGTTTTCCTGTTGGAATATAACAATCCCATCTTACTTTATACCAAATGTTCAGCTATGAAATGTGGTATTTGTGCTTGGGATTTGTTTAATAGTTTATATAAGTTTATTTTTAAATTTCAATTTAAATGTTGTTTTTTTTAAGTGCAGTGGGGTTTTTATAAATGTTTTTAATGATGCTTCAGCTGCAGGAGTTTGAAGAGAAATCAAATACTTTCTGAGACTGTGAGATGTGTGTTTTTCAGCTGAAGGCACAGACGGAGTGAGCAGTGCCAGCCCCTGATCCTCAAAGGTTGTGGGTGTGATTTTTCACTTCAGACACTTCAGCCCTTCTCTCTGCTAATGGATTTTGATAGAATTGACATTCCTGGCTTCCAGGAGGGCTCTGATTGCACCAAAACACACGGAACATTCAGCAGCAGGCGTGGGTGGGTTAACGCAGGCGAGGGAGGAGCCCTGACAAAGAGGGGTCACCCTGAACCCCTCAGCAGGAACAGAGAGAAGGGACAGCGAGGACCCAGAGCCTTATTCCTTGGGCAAACCACACTGACCCAAAATTCAGCCTCATCCAAAATTTACCCGCCTTCCTCCCTGGGAATGGCTGCTTGGGCATGGGCTGGGTCTGTCTATGCAGGATTGGTGATTTCCACATCAGGGCAGTCCAGTGGTTATTTCCTTCCACGCCTCTGCCCTCATAATTGCTGCAATAATGAAATAAATTCTCCTTACATCTGCTGAGGGCAGTGCCCTGAATGCAGGAGACTTAAAATATCCAAGCAATGGCCATTTTTGAAAGGTAGAAAAAGCTGCCTCCTTTCACTCCGTAGCAAATTTCCCACTTTGACTCAGATAAATCGCACAAAATTAATAATCACTGATAAAGGTATGATGGCTCAACTATTTGATTTCATTGCTTTTTGTTTGCTTAATTTAATTTGCCTGCTATTCCTATTCAATAGGGAAAGGCAAACTGAGCCACAAGAACAGCAGCACTGTAGAGTTGTCCTAAAACCATCAGAGTCTGGATCAGCTCTTCCCTCACTGACAGGGTAATTTTTCCTTGCTGTCAACAGTTGCAAAAGAGTTAAATTTTATTGATGCTTTATTTTATCTGTTTATGTTATTTTTACTCTCTGAGTGAATCTCCAGAGAGAGTTTCCTTCTTCCAAAGCAATACCACGTCACCAGCTTTCCCTGGGATGGATTTATTCCTCCTGATGCAGATAGACCCAGCTCCACCTGCATGTTGAAAAATAAAATGTAGATTTTCCTCAATAGTTTTTCTGCTGGAATATTGCTGAGAGTGTTTTTTGCATTGGAATGTCACCCAGGCAGATAAAGTTTGATGGAAAATCTACAAACGCCATTCCCTGCTCCACGCCCAAACTCCAGGCAGATGAGCTCTCCTGAGGTCAGGAAGATAAAAATTGTTGGTCTTTTGTATGAAGTGGAAAGGACTGGGCTGACTGGTGACTCCTGGTGCTGCTCGTGGGAATTTTTAGCTAATTAGCTCATTCTTTAATTTGCATAAATAAGCAAATACAACAATTTAATTTTAGGAATTCTAGATTTCAATATATAAACACTTTTAATGTGTTGTGGGCAGATAGTGGAACCCCATCCTTCTAGTGAAATCCTAACTCTAAGCTATAAATAATCTGATTTCTAGAGGAAAAGGATCATTCTTTGAAGACTTTTATCTTACACAATGGGCTTAGAACCATCACTTAATAGAAGAGTCAAAAATTTCTGAACTCACAGCAAATGGAAGGAGAGAATTCATTGGAAGAAAGTACAGGAACCTCTTCTCTGTGCCATTGTCGAGTAAATTCTCAAAGTCTGGCTGTTGAATTCAGTAGACTTCAAATTACCCTGTAATTATTTGCCATTTTCAGTATGCTTTTAATTAAAAATCTATTTAAGGTTGCTTTTTTGAGATATTTCCTGCCCATAATTTGTTTTGTGCTGGACATATACATAAAAGATAAGCAGGTGTAACTTCAATGAAATATTTTAGTTCAGAACTTAAAAAAATACTAAAAGCACCTCAGTACTGGGAATTCGTTTCTAGTCACCATTCCTCTTTTTCAGTCCTTATTGCACCACACAGTTCTGCTTTGTTATTTTAAAGGGCTTGAGGCACAAAATTGTTTTTAAAAGTTGAGTGGAAATTGGGGTTTTTTTGCTGTTGTTGTGTTTTGGGGTTTTTTTATTGTAAATTTATAAAGTGATTCCCTTATCCATGGTAATTCACCTGTCTCCAGATTAGAGCCTGCAAATTCTGGTCCAAATCCTTAAATCCCTTAATTTTGCTGTGTTTTATCACCTGGGACAGCACCTGGTGAGTTCTGGCAGCCCTGGGGAGGCCATTCTTGGTTTATGAAAAGCAGATTTGAGAAGTTGCAGCTCAGACATGTCCTCACCACTGTCCTCACATACAAAACCACAGAAATCTCACAAATCCATCCATGGATAAAGACATTTGCAGGAGTCCCTCAGCACCAGGGAAAACCTGAACGCGGTTACAACTTCAGGGTGTACCTGGGACCTAAAGGCAGCCTCAAAATGAATTTTCATTCCCCCAGAAAAGGAGGATAATTCAAATGAATATGTAAAATGCACACACCATGACATCTGCAAGCAGGAGCTGTGCAAGTTCCTCAAATTAGTTTAGACTTCACATATTCCGCCCCCACCTTCTGTTTAACAAATGTATGCATAGATGAGAGAAAAAAATGAAGTCTACAGGAAAAAAAACCCCAAACCATGGGAATGAACTAATTCTCCTGTCAGTCAAGCAGTTATAAAACAAGCCAAGCACACACTGAAGGTGAATGTTAATGACTAAGGAGGCAGACAGATGGTTCGGCTTTTCTTTAGGTGGTCCATCATCCTCTATTATTCACAGAAAATTGTCTTTGATAAATGCATTCCCTGTTAAAAAGATATCTGGGAAACACAGGAGTCATCATTTGATTATGGTCAAGCAGAGTGCATTTGATGGATTTCTGCCACTTCACGATTTTATTGGAAGCACAGGATGGGGTTTGGATATTTTGGTGTGGGCAGTGTGTGTTTGGTTTTATCAGCGTTTATCACCGTTAAACCCCGCGTTTGTTTCCTGCACAGTGTCACTCCCCAGGATCCCTGATTTGGATTGAAGCCTCACATTCCCACCACGCTGATGACATTTCCTCCCCAGCAGAATTGCTGAGAGCTCCAGATCACCTCGGGGGCAGTTCGGTGTCTCCTGGGTCTGTCAGGAAACCCTTTCCCTGTCTCCAGGTCCTGGGCATCTTCTCGAGGAGGAGGAGGAGGAACTTTTTTTTCTGTGTTAATGAACAATTAGGAAAGTTTTATGCATAACTGACTCAGGGAAACTGAAAATTGGCTGGCCAGACACCAGCTGCTGCTGCTGCTGATACAGCCAAGGCTTTGCTTTGCTCTGCAGAGAGGAAAAGGAGGGAAGGGAAGGGAAGGGA
>VYZT01065321.1:98813-178503 GCA_013400735.1 Pomatostomus ruficeps
GGGAAGGGAAGGGAAGGGAAGGGAAGGGAAGGTTCTGTGGCATCCTCTGTTCCCAGCCTCCCCAGGGCTGAGTTCTGGCTGCAGGTTTGGCCATTCCATGGCACTGTTTTTCTTTGCCCAAATTCCGGGGTGTAGAGGTCAGCAGTGCCCACCCTGGCAGATGTTCCCTGCTCTGCAGTCCACACAAGTCACCTCGTAGCTGCAGCTGTGGGGAGAGCAGAGCAGCCTTCGGGCAGAGCAGCATTTCCAGAATCAAGTTCTGCACATTTTGTGAGTTCCAAAATACAGGAGCAGCAATTGTACGGAGGATTTGTATTTATGCAGGGGGAAACAAATTCAGCTTTTGAACAAACTCCTCTCACCACATCCCTCTGACTACTCCCCAGCTGGTTTGGGAAAAAACCCCACACCCTCAACTCCGTTGACCTCAATTTTGCAGGCTTGCAATTCAATACATCCTCAGCAGTCGTGTCTTATGTACCCAAAATATTAAAATATTGCTGCTGCCTGGTGTGTAACTTGTATTAGACTTCCCATTAAGGTGCAGCGTTGAATCAGGCAGCTGTACTTTGAATTCTTCCCTCAGTTCACCTGTGTAATCCCCCAGTGTCTCCTGGGTGTGCAGACAGCATTTCAGGAGCGTTGAACTCCAGCAAGCTGGACAGGGAGATAGTTCTGGCCAATGTAATTATGCAAATGGGAATTCAGTTTCTCGGGAATACATTATCAGTATTACTTCAAAGACTCGCACAGAATTCTCTCCTATCATCTTTTCTATGTGTTCTTTCTCTTTGTTGCACGAGTGAAAATGAAATATTAGAATACATTGCGAAAATTCGGAGAAAATAAATGAGCCCAGATCCATTTGCAAATGCTGCCTGTTCCAGCTGGGGGCTGGTTAGCCAGGAGTAAGGAAATACAGATCTTGTTCTTTTTCCTCTCCTGTCTTGCAACTACGCTTTTGCAGAAAATTTCCGTGGAATTGAAATGAAAACAGCATTAGATGTATTTTAAATCACATCAAATAATTTAGTAGAACATCTACATGGTGCCACTCTAATATGTATTTTTTAAAACTATTGTAAAAGGATATTTTCTCATAAAATCTTTCATTTGGGAAAAATGATTTTTTTAGCACGTTAAAGGACTCTATGTAAAGCTATAAGGGTAACACAGCTCAAATATTTTATGCCCTTCAAAAGTTTGCTTTGTGAAATTGGCCTGGAAATTGAAGAATGGCGCTTTGCACTCGCCTTGGAAACCTGGAAATTGTATCCCAATGCTCATAAAGTTCCAGGCACCTGAACAATTCTTTCTTTCCATAGGAAAAGAAGTCTAATTGAGGACCTCAGCCCACTGGAGTCTGTCTGATGTAATGAAATTAAATAATCAGAGGTGTTTAGACTTTTCATTGATTTAATTTTACTTTTTGCAAATTATTTTAACATTGATGAACTGTCCTTCCCTTTTCCCATTTTTTCAGCTGATTCTTCTTTTTCTTGGTTTCACTTGCCAGCAGCACTTGAGCACAGGAATATTTGATGTATTGGGGCTGAGGAACTTCCTGCCCCACTGACTGTTTCTCTGTATTAGTGTTAGATGCACAAATGTCTGCTCAAACTTATTTCTGGGACTGGTTTTTAGTTTCCAACCTTTTATTTAATTAGTGCATAATTTCCTTTTGAAAGTGAGTTCTTTGAAGTAATTTCCAAGATCTCATGGAAGTGGATGGATTTATAACTTCGGGTCTCATTCCCAAGGAGTGATGGTGACTCTAACTGTGAGTGCAGCTCAGAGCTTGTAGCGCTTCCCAATAGATTTGTGTGTTAAAAAGTCAGAAAACAGCTCCACATTTCCGGGTTTTTTTGTAGGAGCAAATCTTCCTGCAGCTCTCAGCTTTTGGCAATCAACCTCTCTCATGATCTCAGTCAAAATGTGAACTTCTGATCATTTTTAAAGGGAAGGACCACAGTGTTGACGCAGGGCAAATGTGGTGTTTTGCTGTCGTGAGGAATAATGGAATTGTGCTGCCGTTGAGGCTGAGCTGACTGATGCCTCTCCTGTTCTGTTCTGGTAACCTGTTTTTGACTAATACAGTTCTGCATTGAAGTCAACCATTAATAGTAAAATTAATCTTCTTTACTTTTTAATGATGTAAAAATAAATTATCTTTAAAAATTGCTTAAGCTCCCTCTTTAGTCAAACAAGAATTATTCACACCTCCGAAGCATGAATCATGTCACCCAGAAAAACACCCGCCAGTGCTCTCCATTAACTGCACAGAGAAACCAGATGAGTAATGGGAACTGGGACACTCCAGTTAGTTGAGCGGAATCGTTCCTAAATGAGATCTCTGCTTTTGGTAATGCCACAAATAAGCCCCTAAAGGTTAACTGGTAGGTCTTTCCAAGGATTGTACTCAGCCCACTTTCACCTCGATGTTTTGGCATTTTATTGGGGTTTAGAACCAAGAGAGATGAAGAAAAGTGATGCAAGTTTCTGGCCTGAGGTGTTTAAAATACTAAAGGGAGTTATTTAACGTGAACGTGAGATTACTGACTAAGCCATTGGCTCCTGGGTTCTTTCTCCTCCCTGCCATGGGCTGCCCTTTTATTCCTGGACTCCTTTTTCTCTTTTGTCTACAGATCATGAGATTTTCAGCACAGTGAATCACCTGGACTACTTAGGCTCTGGGTTTTTAATCAATCACCCCATCTTTATTTATTAGTCCGTGTTCCATTTACCCTGCGTAGCATAAGGCCTTCCCCAAGGAGCTTGTAATGAAAGCAGGAGGGACTGGGGATAATCAGTCACTGTATGCAGGAATTGTGCTCAAAAAGTAATTATAGCCCAAACTGTGAAACTCTCAAAGGCTTTTATGAACACCCTATTCTGCGGGCACGTTTCAATTTACAAGGTTCATTTGAATCAGTGCCTGAAAGAACAATGCCTAACACGGGTGACAGACACCCAGCATTTCAGATTTACACATTCCGTTGATTTTTAAAGTCGCTTTTCAGTGCCACCATCCATTTCTTGGTTTTCTAATTCATTAGGATCCTATTTTTGATTGAAAGGCAGTTTGACACTCTCGCTTTTGCCCTGTATGGGATTCTCTTTCTGTCTCATCCTCCCTGTTTCAATTTCACACCAATACACGGCGCAAAGCTGAGTGAGAAAAGCACAAAACTCAGGGCTCATGAACACGGGACTGGAAATGTTTCAGTGCTGGAGATCTGATGGCAAAAGCTTTGCTGGTGGGCTGCTCTGTGACACTGAGAACACAGCCTTTGCCTTATACATGGAAAAAAAATCCTTGCATTGCCTGGCAATGAATCCTCTTAACCACTGTTTGGCCATTTGTGTATTAAAACAAGATTTAGAAGCCAAAACCTGCCTACCACTTAAAGCAAACGGCGTGTACCACTTAAAGTAAACAACATGTTAAAGAGCATTGCTGCCAGCCTTTGGATTGGCAAACATCCCCGGGCAGAGCCTGCTAAATATCATTGAAAAATGGTGCTCAATGGGAAATATTCACATTAATGCTTTATGATAGCACCTGGGGGTGCCAGGCTTCAATCTGAGCATAATTTCCCCAGGCTGTCTAAGCCGAGACCAGAGAGAAATACCTGTCTGGAAGGTCCTACAGAGTGCAGGGAGGGCAAAAACTCAGACAGGGAGCAGAGTAAGATCCAAAAATTATCTTTGGTCAGCAGAGTGAGTGATGACCTGGCACAGTCATTGTCTGACCTCTGGGTTTGGCATCTTTAAGTCTCAAGCTGGGAAATTTTGTTTAATTTGTTGCTAATCAGCCTGTGCTTTCAAGATGGACCTGCCCCAGTGTGAGCTGCCCAGTGGGATCCCCCAGCACTCACCCCTTCCAGGGGGCTCTCAGTGAGCCCCAGGTGGAACTGAGGAGGTGGAAGGGAATCGAGGACAGGAAGGACAGCAGGGACAAACAGGCGCCAGGTGCCTGAGAGGCAGCAGGGCTTAGGAGAGCGCCCAGCAGGCTGACTAAGAAAGGAACTGCTGTTGATTGTAAATTTTGGCAAGAATCATCATCACACTGTAAATGTTGGCCTATTTAAGGCTTTTTCTTTCTCTCTTTTTTTTTTTCTTTTCAATTGTTTTTGTCAGTGCTACCTCGAGTAGCATTCAGTTGCATTTGCAATGTCGACTTTAAACCCCATTAAAGAGGAGAACATAGAATCCAGGATCAAGCAGTACCTACAGTCCTGCCCTGGCCCAGCCAGAAAAAAATAATCCACCTTCCAACAGCTGCCTCCTGTAATAACATCCCACAGCACAAGGAGTCGAGGGGAGAAAATCACCTGAAACTCAGTAGTAATTACTAAAAGGAATTATAGTACTTGATCTTAGATTTTGCAAGATGGAGAGTGAGATTTTACTTTCTTTTTTCTTTCCCATCATCAGTGCTTCATTAGATTAATATTGAGTTTTCTGTGCTTGGTACTCATTTCAATCACTCCCTACTGCTGATGCTTGTGGTGAATACTGTAAATACCACAAGTGGACAATTTATCTTTAATAGGATATTTCAGAGTCTGTTGGCTGAGCAAAATCACTTTTAGGCTAAAGACAGAGCAGTGTGGAAGGAATGGAAACAGCAAGCGGGGAACTGCAATATTCTATCGGTTTGAGTTGAGGGGAAGGGTTTTTTGGGTGATAATGCCAGGGCCTGGCACTGAGCTTGGTGTTCCTGTGACAGATATTGCCGTGGACACAGATCAGGAGATTGTCCCCATCCTGCCAAACTTATCAATTCAAATAACAAAACTGAGCCAGGGCCAGGGCCGATGCATCAGAGAGGGAACAAACTGCAATGCAGAGCGATTTCATTACCTGCCCGTTGCTGTCTGCACAAAAATGGAGCATTTCTGCTCAAACTGCAGCCAGGTGCTGGGAACCTTGGCTCTCTGAGCCATGTGGAGCATCCAAACCTCATCCACAAACCCTTCCCGGACAGAAGGGAAACTCAGCTCTGGTGTGACGATTCCAAATTTATTTTAAGAGAAACTGTAAAAGAGAAGTTAATTATACAGTTATAGATTAATACTGCGAACCAGTGAACCACAACACAATTGCTTTTCATGCTTTGAACCTTTTCTGGTACTTTTTGCACACATTTCACCAGCATCCAGTGGCCTCAGGTGTCACTGGGGCACACTCAAGACAGGAAGTGCCCAGAAATTAATGGGTCCCTGATGTGCAGACTCCACAGAGAAGCTCTACCATGTCCTCGCTGGGAGGAGAAGAACAAGAAGCTGATGAAGAACCACATTCTTGAACTGCAGCTGAGGAATATTCAAGCAGAAATAGTTTTCTTCATGTGGGATTAGGCTCTTTGGTCTATCATGATTCTGCTGCATGTCTGGATGGCTTTAAAAATATGTGTATAATTAATAATATGATTTATTACAGTTTTGAGCTGAATTATATATGTTAAAATGCATGAAAACTGAATTGATTAATGTTTATACAGATGTTCTGGTAGTATTAAATAATACAAGAATTCAATTCACCACTTATCTAGATAAAAATAATAATGAATCAATTTTTGTATCATATAGCCAGCCATAGTCCTTCAAATCATTAAAGATTTCCCATATTTATTTTACAATAAAGGGGAAGGAAATATTATGGAAATATTTTCAGTGGCTAAGAAAAATACAGGAATATATTGTAGAGTTTTTAGCGCGTACAATTCTATTGATTTAAGTGACTTAAAAAAACAAAAACCCTAAGAGCCATGATACATCAGCCCAAGTAACAATTGTATATTTGCCCTGAATTGCTCATGTTTGCTTCTGAACATTCATAACCCGAGGTAGAACTGAACAATGAAAGCAAAAAAACCAAGCATGCAAAATCAATTGATGCTCTGGCTAGCTCCCAGAACATCTTTATTTTCTACAGCCACGTTCAACCACATTTGATGTCTATTTATCACCGAACTCATTGGGCAGAACAAAAATGGGGCCAATGTTAATGCCTCATGAATATGCATAGAAAGTGTTCCCTTTTGCTGAAGTCTCAACATTTATAGGAACCTTTTTTGTTCTGTGGTTAATAAGAATGGCAGATAGAATGTGCTATGGGCTACGGCTCCTCAGTAACACTTTTCTCTTGGGTAATCTTGACATTTACTTTCAAGCCCCTCGTGAGACGAATGTAGATCCCGTGTTTGGTTTTTACACGTTAAACATTTCCCAAACTGGGCATGTCTTCAGAAGCACCACACGCTTTGGGAAAGCAGATCCGTATTTTTTAGGGAGAAACATCATTTGATGAGCATTAATCCTCAGAAAAGTTGGGTTATTTCCAGAGGATCAGATGGAAGCGCCAGGTGAGGATTTCCATCCAATGTTCTACCTGCTCTGGCTACGAGCAGCTTGTCCCCATCACACCAGCCCAGCCCACACCCCTGCTTCATGCCAGCAAGAAAAATTTGTTGTGAAAAGTCTCGTGGACATGTGGAAAAGCTGTGGCTTGTCTTTGGGGTAAACAGCAAAGGAGCAGATTGACAACACCAAATGATTTCACTGATTACAACAGCTCCTTTGTCACAGTTCTGAGTTTGTTATCGAGTTTGTCATCATATCATGCAATCAATGGGTGTGTCTGTGCCAGTAAATATCTCATTGCACATCTGAGATTTGGAGTTTTGTGTCCCGAGCATTTTGGTCCATTCCAGTAGAAGATCTACAAAGCTTGTGACTGTCCCCTCCAGGTACAGAGAACTTGCAGAACTTGCAGAACTTGTAGAACTTGTAGAAATTGTGTTGCAACTGAAAAGTCACAGAGTCCTGCACATTCCATCAGTGCAAAGTGTCACGCCCTGGTACAAGGGATTTGGGAAACCCCTTCTGCAGTGAGGAAACTCTCAGAGGGGACAAGTGCCCTGCAAAGTCCAGTCCTGGAGGTGATGTTGTACAGAAAGCAGCTCATTCTTACCTGATTTTCCCTCAGGTTCTCTGCTTTATGCACAGCTCTTTGCTGTGGTTAGGTATGAAATAACCTTTAATCTGCTTTATCTGCCTTTCACTCGATTTCTGGAAAGGTTCTTCGATGAATGATGGACAATAATTGCTTGTAAAAATGTATGCGCATCACAAGGTCTGAATAATTTGGCTTGTCCCAGGAACTCCAATGGAATTTTTAGGGACCACATTTTAATCTTTCATAGCAGTTGTGGACTCCAACTGTGTTTTCAAAACCAGGTTGGGCATTTAGAACAATGTTTTGCTGTGTATCTGGGAGCTGTGCTCTGGCAACACCAGTGTTCTCCTGAGAGATAAGAATACCAGCATTGGAAAGTCGTCCTCACTGCAGCAAGCCTCGTTTTCATGAGTCCAGAACTAAACTTTGGCAGATGCCCCTGTGATGTAAATACCATTACTCTCAATTGACAGCTTTTGCTTTTCCAAAATGACAAAATTTCACCCTGAAAATTATTTGAATGGAAAAGGTTGGGAAGACTTCACGTTGTTTCTCCTCGAAACACACCCAGAGTTTGCAGGAATTACTGCTCTCCCATTTCTTAATCTTTTCAATGGAAAGAAAAACTTGACTCTGACAGTGTCTTGTGTGTGGGTTTGTCTTGGTTGAATCCTCTTGTGTTCTTGCATCTGTTGCACAGTCTGCTGGTTCATATAAAGGATTTTAAAGCAGAATCACAAATGGTATTGTGTTTCTAACTTTTTTGGAATAATCTAGATCTTGCTTAGTATCAAAAGTATTTACTTTTGATATATTTGATGAAAAAAAACCAAAAAAGAAACCTTGGAAAACTATAGAAACCACTTATAGAAGGTGAACCAAAATTTCTTGAAGGTGATACGTGTTGCCTAATTTAAAAGGCATCCATATGTCAGGATATATTCAGATATCAGCTTTCAGAAATGCTTCTATTTTCAGGCTTCTGTGTTTGCTTGGTTTTTGCGAAGCTCATCCCATTTTCCAGAGGATTAACTATTGCTGTTCTCATGCTGCCCCTGGGAAACCCAGGCATTAGGAGTTGACAGTCTGGCATCAAACTGGAGAAAGAGAAGGAATATTTATCAGATGGTAGCCCTGGGGTTTGCCCAAGATTCCCAGGCTCATATCTGAATGAAACCACCAATGCCAGGTGCTGAAATAACTTTTCCTGGACAATGAAGTCAATTGGATAAGGTTGTATGGGGTAGAAATGAGAGAATTGGCTGCTGGGGCTCCCCAGCTGGTCTCTGTTTGGACCACAGGCTGTTGGAGGAGTTTTTAAGGAGAGTAGGTCAATTTGAGGTTAGCATGGGTTTGGGAGTTAGTGATGGGGAAGGGACGAGGGGATTATTTTCACAGAGGGAGTTCAAATAATTTACCTCCATGTTCTCACTTTGCTCCCTGTTCCACCTCCTTCAAGCTGCAGCTCCGAGTTGATAAATAAACATTTGTCATGGAAACACAAAGGGAAAGGAGCAGTAGTGAAACTTTTAAATTTATGGCATAAAACCTGATAAAATCCCAGCCCAGGGAAGAAGGGACAATGACAGCAACATCCAGCACTGACCAAGTCTTGGCCTGGGGATGCAGCGCTGACTGGGGTTTATCTCAGGTGTAGTCACAACGCCCCGGGTGGAAAGAGGTGCTCGCTGGTGACCCAGAGATGGAGGAACCAGAGAGGGCAGCAGGTTTTAGAGGAAATAACGGGAAATGGTCCTGCAGCTGCCACTGCTCCTTCATGTGCTGCTTTGTGCTGATAAGGTACAGTGAGGGATCATCTGTCATGTCAGTGTGTGACACGGAGTGGTTGTGATGAGTAATGGCCTGAACAGAAACCCCACTGCACCACTGCAGAATTCATCCATCCTATCACAGCAGAGTTTATCCATCCTCTCACAGCAGAAGTCATCCATCCTGCCACAGCAGAGTTTATCCATCCTCTCCTCCCCTTGGCTTCCATGTAACCAAACCCACCAGGGATGGCTGTGCCCAGTGCAGAGGGTCAGGGGTCAGTGCTCTGTGCCTCTGAATCACCTTTGCCATGCTGGAGGCCTCAGAGCAGGTGAGAGTTCATCACAGCCCGGAGATCAGACTGCGATGGGGTGGGAAATCAGACCAAAAGCAGGGAACCTTGAAACAAAAGGGTCATTTCCAGTTAATGCCCTTGGTTAGAGAGGGTACCAAAGCTGGGGCTGCCTAAGGGAGCTTGGAGTGGTGACCGGGGCTAAAAGGGGATAAAATGCTGGTGAGAGGCCAAAGGGAACCTGGAATTGCACCACAAGTAGGAAGATGTGGGTGAAGCACTTTCAGAAGCTTATGATCATGGGCAGTAGGGTTTAGAAAAACCCTTCTGAGGCTGGAGCTCAGCTCTCTGTGGGCACCAATGCCCGTTGGTTTTGTCAGTGACTAATCTGAACGAGTCTTGCTGGTCCAACCAAAATTCTGGGCTGTATTTTCTCACATTAATGTTAAAAGCACCGTTTGGGGAAGGGGTGCCCATAGCACTGAGTTCTAGGTGAGGAAAGGATTTGCCATCCCTCAGCTTGGATCAGAAACCAACAGGTGAGCTAAGAGAGTGTCCGGGGGGAGGTGGAGAGGCATTTTTTAAAGCGGTGTTTTTCTTAAGTGGTTTCCTGGAGCTGCTGGGAGGCCCGAGCTGCCCATTCCTCAGCGACAGCAGATATTACAGCCCTGGGTGAGCTGCCTGTCCCAGCAGTAGCGGGGGGCTGGCCTCATGCCTCACTTAGGATTGTGCTGGAGTGGAATAACAGCGTCTGAACAAGGAGGAGGGCTCCTCTCTGCGGGTGAAGATTTGTGAGAGGAGAGAGGGGCTCTGCTGTTCTCCTCTTTCGACTCTTTCGGCTGCTCACCAGCAGAGGATTGCACAAATCACAAAACAGATAAATTTTCTCAGAGAAAAAAGGAATTAAAGTAAAAGCAGGAATGGGGGGACTAAGCAGGAGATTCAGGTGGCTCTCTGAGCCTCTTTCCCTTGTGCTGCGGGCTGCTCACAGGGCTGGGTGCTTTTATTCCCATAGCCCAAGGCTACGCCTGAGGACACTTTTTCGAATTATCCATTTGTACTGAGGCTGCACACCTGAGACCAGCCACGAGGGTGGAAAAGATTTCAGAGAAGAAAATTCCCAGTCTGCATGTGGTTCTCTAATAACAGGGAATAAAATACAGCTGGCTTTGTTTGTAAGGGCAACGTGTCTCTTAAAAGCAATGGTTGCTGCCAGTCTGGATTAAAAGAGATTTTCAAAAGCAATTTTAAACCAGTAATATATTGTCACACTTAATGTCCCCCATTCTTCAACAAATGATTTTCTGTGCATGTGGAAGTTCACTATATTTTCTGATGCACCTCTTTTTTTTTTTTTTTTTTTTTGGGGGGGGGGGAGCGTGTGTGCTTTTTTTTAAATTTTATTTTTAATAATTCCTTTTTAATAGCACCTGTCAGTTTAGCGACAGCTTTCTGCTATCCTCCTGCTAGCACAGATTAGGTCCTTCTAAAGCATCACAGAATTTGTTTAATATTTTCCTATTTGCTATAGACAATATTTCCTTTGCTGGGGAAAAGTCAATCAGATCTTTTAAATGTGCTTTAACAGAAGTCTGAGGATTCTTTCTCGTGCTTCTGCCACTTTAGGTCTTTAGCTGGCACTCTGTGCTCGTGCTGTATGTAGGTTCTTGTGTGATAATGCTCACGTCTCTTCATGAAGACACACGAGACAGATCTACTCAGTGAGAAACTCAGCACCTTTCCAGGTGAGCCCCATCACAAAATCCTCTGGCTTATGGGCGGCCAAGGAGCATCAACCCTCAGCTGCCACAAATCAGCTGCAGCAGCAGCTTCTCAGCTTGAATTTGAAGGGAATTTTTGTTTCAGTTTCACCAAGGCTCCTTGGAAACTCGATTGCTAATTAATATCCTGTGTTTGTCCCCAAGTAAGCAGTGGTGCAAAATCAGTGAACATTGACTGGAAAAGATGATGGGCATTCAACAAAATGGCTTCCCAGACTACAAGTTGGGAGTTGCTGTTCAGAATAAAATAACTGGGTATTGATTCCTGCCCAGCTGTGCCCACTCTGTGCTTTATTAATGCCTCACCTGTGCTGTGCTGAGCTTATGCAAGGGTTTTGTGCTCCTCCATTGGCAGAGTTTATGGTAGGAGAAGAGCCAAGGAGAGAGAAGCTCCTCTTGTGATGAGCACAGGTGAGTTTTGACCAGCCAAAATCAACCAGGGGCAGGTTTTCCTCAAAAAACCCATAATGAACCTGAGAAATTCACGATTTGATCCCTCAAGGGTGTGTGTTTTTCACCCCTGCGTGTTGCTGTTGTTAAACTGGCTCTTTTTCTGCACTGTTGATTTTTCCCTGTGTGCCTCTCCAGCGAGAGGAACCCCCCAGCTCTGAGGTGGCACTTTTTCCCTCCCTGAAGCTCAGCTTTGTGTGATAAGAGCAAAACAACAGAAAAAATCCCTTTGTGCACTGTAAATATCTTTGTGGGAGATTTTAACAAGGCTGTTTTTATAGGAGGAAGGGGGTGGTAAGGAAATAACATTCTTCAACCCAGAATAAGTTTAATATCATTGTTATTACTAAAGAACTGTGGCTCCCTTGGTTTAGGGAGGCCTAAACCACTCCTCAACTTTACTGCTGTTTTCATGGGGATTTCAGCTACCAGTGCATCTGAAAACAAGGTGAAAATGTGAAAACAAAGAGATATAACCAAATAAAAAACCTCCACGTAACAAATGCATGAGGAAAAATTATTCCCTTTGAAGTCAATATATGCACTTGAAGAGACTTTAGCACTTCTCTGAAGTGCTGTTAGCAGAAACAAAGCAAACGAATGACAGTAATACGGTCTTTGTGCAGCCCCCTTTGCATCCTGGCTGAGAGAGATGAGCTGATGTTCATTGTTCTCAGAACAGCAGAAGGCCTCAGGTTGGGATAAGAACAGAATTGCCTCATTTCAGAGATGAACTCGATTCCTTTTTTGGCTGCTCTGAGTCTTGCCAGTGCAGGGCCTCCGGTTGCACAGCTCCTGTTTAACAGATTGCAAAGTCTCTCTGTCCAGTTTCTTCCTGGTACTTCAGGATAAAATGAATATTAATTCCTTTTCCTGGTACCCCTTCAGCCCAGCTGGGCTTGACCTCTGGGCTGTGAGAGCTGCACTCAATCCCAAGCGATTTCCCTGGATTTTTGTTTTCTAAGGTGTGGGAAGGGATTAGAAACAGCCCTTGCGGAGTTAGGTGTCAAGGGGAAAGCCAAGAAAATGAAATAGTTTCCAAGGGACAGTGTAAACATGCTGGCTGCTTTGTGAGAAATGCTGATAGGAAGAGGAAAATGAGGGGAAAACACAGAGTTGGCAGCTGCTGAATGCAATAGTGGTGGTGTAGGATTGTGCAGGGGATTAGTGGGAAGAAGAGGTTAAAACTTTGCACAGGGAGAAAGAAAATGTGGCTTGAAGGGGTTGGCAAGGAGAGAAAAGGGCCTTGATTCTCCCAGCAATGCTGTTCCTCAGTGTAACAGCGCAGGAAAGGACGGATCAGGAGAGGGAGAGGAGGAGAAATCAGAATCCCATTGAATCTTCAGGACATGGATGCCCCTTAGGGTGAACCCAGCCATACAAACTGGGGATTATCCAGGGTAATGAAGGGAATGAAGGGATGTCGGGATTTGCTCTGAGCTTCAAAATCACTGAATTCCCACCAGCCTTGAGTCAGATCACAGAGCTCTCCCAGCCCTCGAGGCCAGGAGCATGAATGCCAAGCCAGGGTTCTGGGATGACTGTGAGGTTTCTGGAACATTTCAGTGGTGTGCAGCTTTCCAGGATCCCCCGTAAATGCAGGAACGCTGAGAGCAGCTGTGCTGAGTTCACTGTTCTGGAGATTTGTGCTGGGAAGCTGAGCTTACGACACAGAGGAAAAGAGTGCATTGTAAATCTGCCTGGAATGTGCCCTCACCCCACAGAACATCACATTTTAGACTTAAATGAGTGTTCTACTACTCCGATGAGTTTAAAGTCACAAACAGTTTTTCAGTCTTTGTGCGTTGAGACAGCATTTTGCACTAAGGTAGCTACAATAAAATAGATGATTTTTGTAGGTTTTTAAGGAACAGCTTCCTCTGGTGGCAGGAAAACAATTAAAAACCCAAACAAAACCCCCCACAGGAAAACAAGCAATTTGGATTATATTTTACCCCTAAAAACAGTATTTCACAGAAAGATAACCTTACCAAATGGAACATTTCTCCTTATTTCTGCACAGAAGGACTTCGGGAATCCCATATTGTGCATTTGTGGTGGCTCACATGCCACGTTATTCCTGGGTAATTTTGACGATGCCAAACAGGACAGGTGGCCTCTTGAGCTAAGCATGTGAGATAAATATAGATGTGCGTAAAATGTTCTGCTCCAGAGAATTCCAAAGATAAAATGCTGGATTGGAAAGAGGAACACAGGAACAGGCAGAGTGAGCAGCACCATTTCAGATTGCTCAGTGCTAAGGGTGTTTTGGGGGGAGTGGATGGAGTTGGCCAAGTTGTCTTTTATATTTCCCGTGGTGCTGAGTGCATCTAGAAAACCTGATTCTACAGAAAGTCTTTTCTTGCAAGTCTGTTCCAGATGTAGAGCAGCCCAACCCGATGGCTTTGAGCTAAAGATCCTTCCTGAACCAGATCTTACTTTCTCTTATTCTGTTTGTGTCTACAGCGCGGGTTTTCCGTACACGTTTTGTTTATTTTTCTGAGCAAACCGACTGCAATGTCACATTAAATCCCACTTGAAATTTTTTATCTGATCAGCCTCGCGTTGGCTGCCAGACACAACAGGCTTTGGACAGGCTTTCTCTGGAAATTATTTGCATTGTCTGTAAGAAAAATCATTCACTACTGAATAAGAGGCTCAGAAATCAGGACTTCACATTGTGATTATATTTGTTGTAGAAATATTCCAAAGCACCCAGTGCCTGGTGTTGCTGGAACTCACTGTCCTTTTCGTCCCCAGGGCAGAGCTGCACATTGAACGGGTGCCTGCAGAACATCTGCATGCCCAGGAATGTCCCAATTACTCAGATCCACACAGGATTCACAGAGGGGAATCACTCAACCTTTACTGTATTTTAAAACTTTCTGTTGAAATCGCTTTGCAATCACCAGATTTTTTTTTTCTGGTTCTGCTATTAGGGTCCAAAAAGAAAATATTTCTGACTAAGGTGACTAAAAGAATCTCAATGTCTTAAAACTGACTTTCCTGCTTGAACCAGTGTTGGTCTATTGACAGAAATGAAACTGAAAAGGGTTGAAAATGCTGAGCCCTGATTTGTGTAACGATTTTCCTGTTTTCGTTCTGGGGGGCTGGCTCAGGGAATTCTCAGGAAGCGCTCGGAGCAGTGAAGTGACAAACCTGGTGTTGTTCTTGTGCCTTCCCATCAAGTTCTTCTAGGAGCAGCACAATGAAGGAAAGAAGGCACACAACAGCATATTTTCATAATTTTTGGGAGCTCCTCCTTAAAATGAGGAATAATGTGGGGAAAATCAGGAAAATGTATTGTTAGAACTTCCATCGGAGTGGGCAGTGGGCGTTGCTGCTGTGAATCCATCAGAGACTGGTGCCTTAAGCAGGATAAGGGGGCGTTTTTACCCCGACTGTTAATATGAGAAATTCAATATCCAATAACCTGCTGAATGTGGGATCCTGGACCTCACCAGAGGCAGCACCTGTGGCATGAATTGTCCTTTACTCCCTTGCTTGCCCCAAAGGAATCTTGAGTATTGCATCTCATCTTTCATCATTCAAGGAATTCCCTTCCATGTTTGATAACCCGCAGTGTTCGTCACCCTACAGCAGCAGTGTTTGATGTGTTATTTATTGGGCACTGCATGTGTCCTTTGTGGCTCTCTAATTTAATTGGATTTTCTTCAATTTACCTTTGTTTGTCTCTGGTATATTGCAAGCAGAGTTAATTGCATGTGGAAGGATTCCTCCCAGAATAACTGTAATAGAATCTGGATTATTATGGCTGTTTTATCTGTCTCCTTATCAGACAACAGTGTCTTTATGCACTGCATACCTTTGAAATGAGCACTAGCACAGCATGGGTAGATGGGCTGTAAGCACAGATTGTGTTTTCCCACTTCGACTAAAATTTCCTTTTTGAATATTGTCCTTCTGATTGTCATCTAATCCAAGCTCACCTCTGTGCTCCTTTTCTCTTGTGTTTGAATGCCATTTCTCGGCCCAGGGTCTCATTTCAATGGCTCAGCTTTGCTGACCGGTCTGTGTAAGATTTGCTGGGTTATGATTTCCCTTGCCATTACAGCTGATTTTGTTGGTATTATTCTGCCTTCAGAAGTGTGGTTTCCATGGCACTGCTGTCAAGCACTCTTGAATTCTGTCTGTGTTTTGCTCTGGTTTAGGATTTGCACTGAACACAGATCTATTGTCTCATCTAGGAGGTATTAAGGTGCAGATCCTGGACTTTCATGAGGCTTAGAATGTCCCTGTGACTGGAGAAATGCAAACTCTGGGTCTGGAGCAGTTCTGCCTTCCTGGAAATTCCATCTGCTGGTACTGTACATGTGCTGTGGATTTACGGAGGGAGCTCTGCAGCATTTGGGACTGGGATGGACACCAGGAGCAGGGATTTGTTGGCTGATGCCCATTTTTGCAGGGGAAACATCTCCGAATGCTCATCCTTTTCCATCTCCCCAGCTGCCCAAGTGCAAATGTCTTTTTCCTCGTCGTACTTGGAGATTTTTATCAGGTTGGGGATTGGACAGGGGCACTGAAATTTGAGGGAAAGATGCAGGTCACAGATTCTTGGCGTGAAAATCTCCCGCGTCCCTAAAGAATTGCACATGGGTACATCTTCACGGAGATGTCAGCCTGTCTGCTTTGGTGTTTGTTTTCTTGAGCAGAAGCTGTGGTATTTTAAGGAATTTTGAGGGGGGAGTGGAAAATATTTCTAAAAATATCCACAGAGTTGATTTTTTATATTGATGTCAGTAGAAGTTCAGGAGACAAAAACAAGCCAGTCTTGGCAGCTGGTGCAGCAGGGTCAGAGTAGTGCAATAAATGTCCAAATGTGTTCACCTTTTGCCAGAAGTTGAGGTTAAAGAGAAAAATATTAGAAAACTTCTGTCAGGGTCTGGTGGGCCAGAGACTTGTAACATTTGTCATTCGGCCCTTTTGGTGTTTCTAAGTGATAGCAGGGAAAAAGGGGTAGGGTGATGCTTTCATAAATTCCAAAAATTTTATTATTTCCTTTATAAAAAACAGGTGGTGAGGTGGTGCCAAATTATTTCCCACAGACCATCTGCAGATGACCTCAGTGTGCTGATGATTTTTGAATTTTTTAGACTAACGTTACACAAAATGAAGAAGCCAAGGTGAAGTTTTAGACAGTTTGACTGGATCTCAGCATAGCTGGTAATAGCTACTGACTAAATAATTCTTATGAAAATGACAAATCCTTTTTAAAAAAAATCTTTCCTTAAGACCAGGCAGCGCAGCAGCCCAGAGGTGATCACTCAGAGTTAATTTATCTAGCAAATCCTCTTACTAGGAATGCCTCTAATCTGACAAAGAGAAGGATGTTCACTACTCAGAAATCCTTCTACCACATCTTCTATCTGTATCAGATGAGGAATTTCCTGGCTTGGAGCTTTCAGAAATTTATGAAAATACTTGTGAGGTCCTGTGCCTGTTTGTAAACCTGTTTCTATTTTGTCGTGGCTGCTCTAGGAGTTTTGAAAACTCGGTCAATGTGCTTTGAATCAGATATTTATAAATGAGGAAAAGTTTTGGGAACTTTAGATCACGTGGGTTTTGAAGGATCAGAAGTGAAACAGGCTTTGGATTCGAGCCTGCTAAATAAGAAGGTTTTATCTGGAAGAAAACTTCAATAACAGCACCTCTGATACAAAGCAGAGCCCAGCTCCACCCCTTCCTACTCCGTGCCCACCCTATTGACGGAGTCCCCCGGAGTCCTGAGCAGAGTTTGCTTTGCCTTTTTCACCAGTTCGGTTATAAGCCTGGAAATTCACTGACTATCCATTGTGAGAAATTTTTTGTATGATTTAAGAATGTTTGTTTCAAGGCGAAGAAATAGCTTTTTATGCTTTTTATCCAGCCAGCCTGACATAATACCCCAAACTCCAGAAGATCAATCCCTGCTTTGAACTTCTGGATCTATTGGTGAGAGGGCAGACGTTCTGTCTCGCTGGAAGACAAGGTCAGCTCCTTGGTAGAGCAGGGTTCTCATGGAAATACAAATCTGAGTGGAGCAAAGAATGATTTTTCCTGATTTACAGTGTGACCCAATTCCTGTGGTGTCCTTCATTTCTGATTTAGTGCCGGCACAGTCGCTGGGTTTGACTTTCCAGTTATTGGCTGCTCATCAAGGAAATGAATGAGTTTGATCTCGTTTTTCCTCTGGTGGGCCACTGTTCTTGCTGTGTGCTTCACAAAACCTCAGAGGGATTGAAGGCCTGAAGGATTTCCTTTAATTTTTCCCCCTTATTGCCTTAGATTACTCAATGTGAGGGTAGAAGAAAAAGTCAAGAGAAACAAATGTCTGCTAATGTTGAGTTATTGTGGAGAATGATCAGGCTGAAGATCTGCTGATATCTGACACTGACACTCCTACACACTTCTGGAAGGAACCAGCAGGACGTGGGGGAAGAAAAAAAAATTACAGAAAGATAGAGGGATTTTAGAGCTATCCTCTGGTGTCTGAGTGCACAGAGATGACCTCGGAACAATGTGGAAGATATGAAAATGTCAGGTGCTGATGCTGGTGAGGGTGAGAGCCCCAGGAATGGGGCAGTGAAACCATTTCCCACTCTTGTCTTCAGAGGAATTATTGACTCCCTGATAAATCTGCACAACAATGAGGGGGCTACTCAATTTGACACTTGGGTTGAATTGCTTGGGAAATTACCTGCTTAGTCTACCTGGTTTTAATTATCATTTAAATGATTGGGAAGCTCACTTCACTTGGTGCAGGGTAAAGGAGGGTTGAATGCTGCTGGAGTGATGGCTGCTCTTCCAGCTGCTGGGATGGAACACTCACCGAGCACAGCCCAGCAGCTGAAGTGAGGAGTTCCTGCACTAGCCCAGGGTTAAGACAGATGAGATGTCACTGCTGGTGTGCCTCTTCCTGAGGCAGGGCTGTGACCTGGGGACAGAGAGGAAAAGAGGGTGAATGTAATTTCAATATCAGCCAGGAGAAATCTGCTGCACCTGGAACCACGAGGTCCCTCCCAGCCCCTGCCCAAGGTGCTCGCAAGGCTCGGTGCTGACGGACTCTGTATTTCTGAGCTGCTGAACGCTTTCACCTCCCCCTGGCTCCACTCGAGAGGGAGAGCCCTGCAGTACCGAGCTCTAAATCAGCACAGCGTTGTCACAGCTCCCTGAAGAGACGGCCAAGCCATCGCTGAGCTTTATTAACCTTGCCTAATTTTAACTGTGGGCCAAACTCGGCTTCCTCTCCGTCTGTAAATGATCCATCGGTTCCACCTCATCTAACTCGCTGCAGTATTACACGCCTTTGAAGTGGTAACTTAAAAAAATACATTCATTGATCTTAGTTAAATGTGAAGTATAAAAACCATTCAGGAAGTGAGGGGAAACTGAGAGAGAGACTAAATACTCTCTAGGTACAAGTGCCACGCTGCCATGGGAGTTAATTTTGGACATGAACTCTGATTTTAAACAACCAAAGCCTCAGTTTTTCTGGTGCAGTCACTGGAGCTGTGACAAACAGCAGGGTTTGAGTGAGCCTGGTGCACCCTGAGCTGTCTGAGGGGTGGAGGGTGGCACGGGGCTCAGCTGGTGCTGCTTGGCATGGCTGGGGATGGCAGAGGGGGTAAGGTGGGCAGGGTCACTGGAGTAACAGGGATTTTCATGGGATCTTGGTTTGCTTCTGCCTGTTGGGTTCTGGGCATGACTGGAGACCTTCCTGGCTGTGGTCAGGCTGCCAAAACCCAGCTGAGGGGAGGAGTTCATGTCTGGCTGTGCTGGTGACCTGTGGAATGGGAATTTTCCCATGAATTCCAGTTCTTTAGCAGCCAGTCCAGATGATTTTCAACTCAGTTAACACTTGAGGCCCTCATTAGCACCTGCAAAAACTCAGCAGTAAAGAATCCTGGCAGAGGTCCATGCTGTGGGATGTATTATCTGGGGCCAAAATGCAGAAAAGCAGTTGGATAGAAATTAGACCTGGGGCAAGTAATGGCTCTACCTGAAACTTGCTGGAAATTACACTTGAACTTTTTCTGCCGCTTTGAAGGTGGTGTAGGTTTATTTTCTGTGGCAGTGACTGTTGTGATAGTCCTCCAGTAGGCTGGTAAATGTGAGATTACAGACTTAGGAGACCTCAGAGATTTAGGAACTGCACCATAAAAGAGTGAAGGATTAATAAGGATTTTCGCCAGAAGAAACAAAACAAAAAAAATTTTCTTGGACATAACCTGAGACTTGGATATCTGGTTCTTAAGGATTTGTGGAAGAAAGCTGCGTAAGGACCCCTCTCAGCTGAACTGGGTTAAGTCACATTGAAATAATTTTACCTCCTCTCTGGAGTGGCCTAAATTACCTTTATACACTGTCCATGAAAACACATAAATAACGTCTTTCTCTGGGTTAAGAAAAGAGAGTCATTTGTCGGGTAAGATTTTGGTTTTTAATGCAATTTGGCCCCACTGCATTCAGTCTCTGGCAGCAGAGTCGAGCAGGAATCACCTGCTGAGTCAGGGCTTCACTCTCTGTAGTCACAATTCCGTGATAAGGCACAGGCTGCACGCAGATGGCAGAAGTGAATAGTGTGGTCCTGCCATCAGGACAAATAACAGAAATTATCACCCATGGGAGACAGAGCAGTTCTGATGGCTTGGGATGGAGCTGCACTGCTCTGGACTTTGCACCCTCATTCGTGTTATTTCTAAACTGACATAAATAATTGCACGAGACTGAGGCTGACAGGACTGCAGGGCCAAAGGAAGGAAGAATTAAGAACAAGATTAGACTGAAATCTTACCGGCTGCCTAGTATATGAAGGTAGGGATAGTTTCTGGGCAGAAGTACAGGGATGAATTGGTGAAAGAAGCCTCAAGTTGGAAAAATCAGTAGAAATTGAGGATTTCTGGCAGTGCAGGTGGGGACATGCTCAGCCTTTCCCCAGAGCTCACTGAGAGCCGCGGCTGTGCAGCCCAGGCTGGGCTCCTCTCCATAAGTATGCGTGTCAGGCCACACTAGCACAGACAGGGCAGCCAAACAGGTGTTCCCTGATAAATAACACTCCTGGCTTGAGCTTTTTATTGGAAGCATTTACTTCCCTGATACTTGTAATGCGGCGAAACTTATATTGCTCTTGTTTCAATTTTTATCCCCCCCTTCCTCCCCCCTCCTGCTTTATAGAGCAGTTTGTCTTGTAATCTTTTCCTTATTGCTGGAAAATTGTCCATTTCGAGCCCTGATTCTGCTATCAGCCATGCCAGATCAAATCCACAGCAGCAGCCCTGAGGACAGACATTCCAATCTGGGCTCTGCTCTTGTCATGTCAGGGCTGTGTCCTGTCCTTTTTATCAGCGCTGCCAAACAGCAATGAGTCAATAAACATCATCCTTAAGCCTTGCTTTTCTCGGACTGATTTTGCCCATTGAGGCCAAGCAGCAGATTTTCAGGAGAGCATTCCTGACCACAGCTCAGAGCTGTCTGCTCGAACCCAATTAATAAATCTCAGGGAACGCCAGCACGAACAATTCCCATCGTGGTAGCTGAAGTACAAAGTAAAAGTAATTAAAGCAGGCTGATCTTCTCATTGCAGGAATTATTTTGCAGCATAAGTACCTCACTTTGAGAACTGATGTTACACGTGGAATGGCAAAGATAATTCTTGTAGTGGCAGGGAACAAAGCTCAGTTTTGCTGTTCTTTTAAATTACAAATCTGACTTTTCCCCTTTCAAGCACTGTCTAAACACTCTGACCCTGTCTCTCCATTTAGTTCAGCAATGCACTTTACAGGTTATTTTAAATGTGTACATTTGCTTACATGAAGGTAAAATTAACTCCACCTTCTGCAGACCTGCAGGAACTCAATCTCTGGGTGTTGCTTAACTCTCCAAATGACAGAACTTACAAATTCTGTTTTGATTAAGAAATCTACTGCAGAAAACCATGCTCCATTAGGTGCAATTAAAAGGCAGAATGCTGTCATTTCTAAAAGAAAACATTCATTATCAGTAATTTGTTTGCCTGGCAACCAATTAAATGGCAACGTCATCTACGGTATGATGTGAGAAGAATTACCTTAGAAATGTTTATTTTCAGCGTGCTTTAGTAATATTTCTGATAATTAGCTTTTAATCATACTGTAATTGTATTAATCATTGTGCTTTTGAGTCACAGACATGGGATGGGATATCCTGGGAATAATCCTGGGATTTCCTCAGCTGTAGGGGAACAAAAAACACAATCCTGGAGGGGAAACCCTTATACAAAAATAAAAATGCTGTATTGTGGGAAGTGCTTGACCATATTAATGTCCGGTTACTTCAGTGTGATCATCCTAATGCCTTCAGCTTGAGTTCCCAGTTTGGGGCAAATCTCATTCCAGGCACGCTGCTAGTGTTTTGATTTTCCTGATTTTCATGGAAAACACGCATCTGGATCAGAAATGTAAAGTTAAGTCTCATTCTTGCTGAAATCTGACCCTTCCACATCCCTTAAAATTATTTTAAAAGCACATTTTTCATATTCTGTGTTGGTTGAACTTTACCTGGCTCCCTGAAATTCTCAGGCTCTGCCCCAGTTAGTGTGGGGTGTTTGTGGTGCTGTTTAAAGGCAGATCCCAGCAGGGGCACAGGACCCAGCCCTGCTGCCAACTGGGACACTGCACTTCCAAAACCTGGGACTGGGAGATGCAAGTGAAGCCTCAGGTAGACATGGAATAAACCAGGAGCAAAACAGACCCATTTAATGAAGGCAGAGAGGCTGAATCAGTGTTTCTGCTCATCAGATAATGAACCTTCTGATTCACAGTCACAAGGAGATGAAACCTTGCAGAGAAACACATCAAGTGAAGAGCAGCAGGAACACAAAGGCAGGGATCCTGAAGGGAGTGGGTTGTTAAAGGCTGGGAGCTGCTGGGATACCAAATAATCCTGAAGCCAAGGATCTGGTTTAGTCCGGCTGGCAGTTTTAAACTCTGCAATTTAGTGAATTTGTATGTAAAACCTTAAGAAAATAAATTAAATGGAATCAAATCACAACATTCTGCTTGGACTGCCAGAGTTTTTTCCATCTTTGGTAGATTGCATGATTTAAAGTTTTAAAGTTTCCTTATGCCTTGAGGTGAAGCCTTAGTTGGGATTACAAACTCTTGTTAGTGTTGCTTGAAAGCTATTTTAGACTTTTTGAAAGAAACTTTTAAACCTTGTTTTCAGCTTTACCTCTTTGACCAAACTGATAAATTCCCTTTCCCCCGTGGTGCTGTGGATATTTTTATAATTTAATGGTCCTGCTGATGTTGAAAAAAAGGGTTCTTAGTAATACAGGAATGCAAATGGATGGAAGCAGCTCGTTAAGATGGACAGCTAATTAGCTTTGCTGGTTTGTGCTGGGGATTGGGCTCTGGGACAGAGGATGCACAATAACTTGCTTTTGCCAGACAGGATGCTATTGTGGCTCGGTGTTAATTAAGGCCCGGAGATGGTGGCCTCGTGTTAATAGCGCAGATACGATAGCTGGATTATTGTCTGGAATGCGCACAGGACGAGCACTGAGCTTGTTTTGTTATATCTTGATAAAAACCCCTGCAAGGCTGAAGTGTATTAACGGGGTAACCATGGTGATGCTGTTGAATTAGGATTGATGTAATGTTAAGAGCAAAGGTTGATGCAATATTTGATTAATAAATTTTTCCCGAGCACAGCAACATCCCTGGTTGCTGAGGGCGACTCTGATGTAGGATGGGCCCGTTTCCTGTTTTTATGGGTTCTGTTTGCCTGTGTGCAAAGGAGAATTGGCAGCACAGATGTTTCTTCTCTGCCTTTGCATGTGAGGGATGGGGTGGGGGAAGAACATTGGAGGCTCTTTGGTCCCTCCCCAAATTCGGGTGGGAAATTCTTCCTTCAGAGCCACAATAATTGAAATAATTGTCAGCACTGTGTGTTGCTTGAGGAGAGGGGTCAAGCCCTTTCTCAAGTACAGGTTTTACTGAATTTCTGTGGAACATCGGAGGTCTTCTCATTAGTTAATGTCAACTTCATCCCCACCCCCAAAAAAGGAAGGTGTAACAATCAAGTTCAATAGTAGTGGCTGCAGAAATAAATTCTTACTCTAATTTATATTAAGCTTGTGTGAGAAATTAACCTGTGTGAGAAACTGTGCCATCAAAACTGATTCCTCTTCACTTCAGCTTCTGTTCAGACTTTGGGTGAGAATTTTGTCTCTTAAGGTTTTCACTTGGTGATCTTTTCTTTGTCCTCATCGTATTCCTTGGTGATTTCAAAATCAGGAGACAGTAGAGTGCTAGGTCTTCCTTTCAAATTCTCTTTTTTTTTTTTTTTTAGACAAGAACTTTTCTTTAGAGATTCCAGACTTCCAGCTAAGCTCCCACCACGCTGGGATATTGTGGACCTGCAGTTGCATGCAGTAATTGGGCAAAGGAGGCTTCTGGGCTCTAATTTTAGAGAGTGTGAAAAACTTCCCCTCTTTGAGGTAAGGGGGCTGCTTCTCGGAAAGGGCTTGGTTCTACCTGCAGCAGGAGAATGGGAAATGCAGAACACACCATCAATAGCTGCTCCCTGCTCTGGTCTTTGGAAATTGCTCTCATTTGGCAGAAAGGGCAGTTTGATTTCATTTATTTGTTCTGACATTCTCAAAGCGATCTCAAGACGATTAAGATGCACAGTTCCCATTAATTGAAACTGGAATTCCCAGCAGTTAAGTGCCTTGAATGCCTTAGAAAATCAAAGTTTGGTTGGTTGGGGCTTTTTTATCATGATGTAAAATTATTTGATGCTATTGACCCCCCAGAGCAGGGAACCCTGAGGAGGTGCAATGGTGCTTTGTGGTGGTTACAGCTCTTTACTCGGACAGTCCTGGCTCGATTCACGCTCCAGGAACTCCTGCATGCCCAGGGTGAGAGCAGCAGAGGCAGGAAGGGCTGCTCAGGAGCTCAGGCCTGCTCAGGGATCACGAGAGCTGCACTCAGCTCCAGCAATTCCTTCCAGCCACTGCAGGTGCTCCAGAGCTGAGGACAAACCTTTAGGTGTAAATCTCATTTATTCAACACAAAAGATGCTGTTGATACCTGTGTGTCAGAGGAGCAGTTCCTGCTGCCCAGGCAGTGCTGTCCACAGCAATCTGTCCAGCTTCTAACGCTCACAAAAATCACCTGGGCCCGTTTCTTGTCTCGTGTGTTGCTGTTAGCTGGGCTCTGCTGTCCTTGGCACATTGTTGCTGTTACCCAGGAATAAATCTGCACACACTGGAGCTCTATCTGTAGCTTGCTGTAAAAGGGCACTGCTCTCATTATCTTAATAGCCCAGGACTTTCAAGACCCCAATTACACCTCGGGCTTTCTGGATAATGTTTGGCGAGTCACGTGCTCCCCATACTTGCACATCCCTCACAGAAACCAGGCCAGCTACATATATAAATGAAAGAGAAATTAGAATTGCTGTGCAAAGATCTGACTGGAGCTGCAGCTAATGCCCCAAAATCTAGGAGGGTATCATAAACAGTGCTGTCAACAGTGACAGTAGCCAAATTATATATTTTTGCATGATAAGTAGAAGTCTGAATTTGAAGCATTTTTAAATGAAAAATTCTTAATTAAGAATATATTAAAACCAGAATTAACTTCGTGTTTCAGGTGTTAGATGGTTTTAAAAATGTGAGCAACAGCAAATTCAAGGAGAATATTCCAGTAGAAGTGCCTTTCTTCATCATCTCACTCAGATAGTTTGTGTGATCCCAGAAGAATAAATTGTATACGGGGAAAATCATCCTTGTGAACCCCTCCCTGGACTTTAGTTAAAAATTGCCTTGCAAGGCCCAGGAATATTTGCAGTAGAAGTTCTGTGTCAGATAAGTCCATGTTGACTTACCCTTCATCTCTAAATTTCTGGGGGAATTGGAGAGGGCCAAGCTGAGCTAAATAAACATCAGAGTTGCATTTAATGGAAGGAATTTGTCTCGAGAGCAGCGTTTTGAGGCATGGGCTGGAGGTAGCAGGGTCTATACAAAGACAGGCGCTTCCCTGGAGTCCTTCTTCTGTGAAACTTCAGAGTTTTTCTAAGTCTAGGAACCCCCATGGAAAACTTTTTTCCATTAATGGCTTTTTTTTTCTGAAGCTACTATTGTAACAGACATGAGGATTCTAATTGTGATGACAATTAGAGAGAATGGCCAAGCCTCTGCACACAGAGCTTGAGTTCATTCAGCTGCAATATCTGGTTCTTTGAAAATTTTTTTATTCCTCATGTGTTATTTTTGTTAGGTGCCTCTTTATAAAAACAACACCCACTGAGCTTTGAATGCACAGTCTTGGGTTCAGCTTAGAACCCTGAGCTTGCAGCTCTTGTGTGGAGCTCAGTTTAAGGTGAGAGGAGGATTTGTCTGTGTCCATTTGCATGGAGCAGAACTCAGGGCTGGGAATCACTGTAGTCCCCTAATCCATAAATGATGGTACAGACGAGGTCTCAGCTAAAATCAATGGTCCTGCTCACCAGGGAACGTGTTACTCAATGGCCCTAAATGTCCACCTCCGTCGCCTTGGTCTGGGTACCAATTATTAGAAAAAAAAGGGGGGGAAAAGCGAGATTTTCTCTTGCTGCCTGTGCCATGGTGTGTTCTGAGCACTGTCCTTGCAGGCAGACAGAGAAACGCTGATTGCTTTTCAGACTGAACGCCTCACCTGCTGTTTGTAAATGTGGGCTCCTCTCATCTACCCTGGTGCTGAGCAAACAGCCATTGATTTCTCTCACATGGGCTTTTGAAAGCAGAAACACCTGAGACAGAACCCCAATGTGGCGCCTGGCTGCTTGGTGAGGTATCCAGCTTAAAACTGCAAACGGCTCCAGAAACTGTAACCAGCCCTTTGATTGGTATCGATTCTGGTAATAAGGAAAATGAAGAAATCTGCATAGAACACTCATGGTATTAATGCACACCTGCCCTGGGAGATGTGAATTTGGAAATGAAATGGGAATTGACTGTGACTTAAATATAAGGGAAGACTAGGCTTGCAGCAGGAGAGGATCTAAGGCTGTATGAATGTGTGTGTGCTCTTTCTTCCACAATGAACTGCAAACCTGCTGGTGTCAGTGTGAAGAAAAGGGCAGAGTCTGCATCATTTTGGAATAGGATTTGTGTTTTCAGGAATTAAAAAAAGCACAGTGGATTTATCAAATGTGGATTTTTTTATTATGTATATTTATTTTTTATTATGCATAGCCTTAATAGTTGATGTTTGTGTTAATATTTTGCTTGTTTTCTGTTTTTTTTTTACAATATTATATTGGTTCAGTTACTGGCCTGCCTGATCAGAATTCCTCCCCTTGCACCTTTGATCTTCTGTGATGGTACCAGGAGCTGCTGGTTGTATTTGGTATTTGCAAATACTTCAGGCACTAGAAGCTCAGTTTCCTTGTGATACCATAGCTGGCACTGGCGGTGTCAGTGAAATTCAGGGTGCTTGCTGGGGCTGGGGCACCTGATGAGCCTGGTGCATGCACATTTACCTTCTGGGCTTGCCATTTAATTGAATCTCAGATCAATTTTCAATTAGCAGTGGTTCGGCGCTTCATATGAGCCATTAGAATTCTGAGTAAGGGTAAAGAGTAAAGCATGAAAATCTATAATTACTTTTACCTTAATGAAATGAACATTAGCAGCATTAGGAAGAGATGTGTTGGGTACTCAGAGAGCTGAGCGGGAGAGTTCACGCTGCCGTGTGCAGGGATCCCAGGCACTGCCAGGCAGGCCGGGGGTGGTGTCACTGCAGTGGGTGAAATTTCTCTTTGCAGATCGAGAGCCCTTGGCCGCTCTCCTGCCAGTGCAGGTGCATCCCCTCGCCGTGCAAAGCTGCTCAATAACTTTGCATTCTGTTCCACCCCACCAGTCTATTCCAGAGTGACCATTATTTTGCAACCATTGCCTTTTAGGCCATTTGTTTTAAATTGTTGCAACACAAAATCAATACAGCAGAGAAGGGCTCAAATGGCAAAGACTGAAAATGGGAATGCAGTTTCTTCTGCTAAACCCCCGTTCCACTTGTGTTTTCATTATTTTTAGCACGAAGGATTGCGTGTTTCTGTTTCTCCAATTTCCAATAAGCTCTACTTCTGTGAACAACCCAGGTGATTTTCTTCAAAGTATTTCCGTGGAAAGTCTGCGGATGGCTTCCACAGGTATAAATTTAATGACAAACAGTGCAGAAGTAGTTGCCATGTGGTAGGGACAAACTGGACAGTCTCAATATTCTGTTACATGGAGTGTCTTTTGAAAGGACACAGGGGCAACATAAAAACAGAAAAACAAACAACAAAAAAAAAACCCCAACCCCACAAACATGAAATTCTTGTTTATAAGTCACAAGTTAAGAAAGTAATTTCATAGTGTGTGTGATATCTGTAGGAGTAGGATTGGGAATTAATAGTCTGCTCTTCAAGGAGCTGATTTTATTCATGACTGATGTTTATTTTGCTCCTTGGAGTGTCAGAGCAACCCCAGGACTGCTCTGGTTTGGTCTGACTGCTCCAGGCCCTGGGACTGGGAATGAGGTTTGAACTGGTCATGGAGATCCCCCCATCAGCTTGGCTGTTTCCCTCATCCCAGCTGATCCCTGGCTGCTGGGGATGTCCCCAGCCCATGGACTGGGTGTGCCAGGCTGAGGGATCTCTGTCCTTTGCTCTTCTTACTCCTAGCCAAGTAAAGGAAATAATGGAACATTTTACAGGAAAGTTAGGCTGCTGGTATTGATTGTCTGTACTCCCTTCATGTACAGGAAGGAATGGAAAACTTTGCAGGAAAGTTTGGCTGCTGGTATGGATTGTCTTCACTCCCTTCATGCTGACTGACACACAAGGTTCTCCTCAGGTATAACAGGGCTACAGGTGGCCTTGGTTTGGCTTCCTTGAGTTTCCAGTTATGCAAAGTTCAGTTCGAAGGCCGGCTCGCAGTTTCCTGACCCAGCTCCATTTCTACCCCCTGCAGAATTAACTGGAGTAATTCCCAGCAAAAAGATGCTCTATTGTGCTGCACCTGACACTGGTTTCCTGCAAATACTATCATATATGTATGTAGAGAACAGTTCCTTAGACAAAAAGAAAAATCACCAAAAGGAAAACACTGCAGAAAACTCCCTGACATTTATTTCAAACTTCTGGACACCAGTGGTAGGGGATTAATGAAGTTTGTAGTCCCAGGGAGGAGGCTGGGGCTGGGCACACTTGAAAATCAGACCCCAGAGTGAAGTTGTGCTTTTCCTGCTGCCTCAAGGAGCAGCTGCTTTCTCCTGAGCCCAGGGCTCTCAGCACAGCCTGGATCTCCTCCATCTGCTCCTAAGTAATGTCAGAGTTTCCAAAATTCTTTGCAGGGGAGCAGCTGATGTGAGTGATGCCTCTGTCCTCTCAGAGCACGCCAAGATAAATTAGGCAGTGGTTTGCTCTCCTGAACCCAAAACATTTCTTTACATATGCAGAAAATCTCCTCAGAGGATGTTCCCAGAGTGCTGGGAGCTGTGTGTAACTGAAATTCTTGATTTCACCATGTCACTTAATCCATATTGCATAACTCTTTTTTTTTTTTTTCCCCCTCAATGCTTTCATTGACAGCATTGTTATTCTTGGAACCTTCAAAGCTGCCCGTGGTAACTCCACTGAAGAAGAATCAATCAGGGAATTTTTTAACTAGGCATAATTTGCAACCCTTTTTTTTTCCAAGCGCTGTGCATTGATTACTTCTGCTTAACATTTAAAGATAAATTAATGCCGTGGCACGCAAGGATCAGCATAATAAATAAAATTGCCAAGCCTTTCTTCAGGTTAAGCAAGAACCAGTCTGTGTGCAAACCCTGCAATTTGTGCTACATTGGGAAAAAGAGATAATAACCTGCAAACACTGAATAGGCATCTTTATTACTCCTCTGGCAAATGCAATATTGTAAAATTTCGATTCACCACAGACAGGATGTCTTGGATCATCTAATTCTACATTTGAACCTGACAGTCCTTTACAAGCCAGGACAGCTCAGCAGTGAATATTAAATTGTAAAAATAAGGCCGTGTTCTTTTAAAGGGCAGAATACATTGGCAATGTCAGGTGTTATAATCCATAAACTGTACCTTTATAAATACTTGAAAGGCTGTCGGGCTGCTTAGATAAAAACTTGATGTCTCCAGCAAATAAATCTTTATAATGTGTTGACCCTGTATTTCTCTTGAGCCAATTCAGCGATGGAGAAATCACCGTGCCCAGGAATGCTCCATCAAGCTGCTGCTTTTTGTGATAACAGGAGTTTGTCAAACTTTTCTTGCGGCTGGAGCCCAAACTTGGAAATGCGCAGCGATGCATGGGAAGGGAGATTGAAAGCGCTGGGATGCTGTGAGTCGTCTTTGCCATTGTCGGGATGAATAGCTGCCTTTTTAGGGCTTTGAATTATCACCGCTTCTAAGGAAAACGAATGGTTCTGCATGAAAAAGTGATGGTTTGGGGGCTTTTGGCAAATCCCCTTTGTTCCACTCTGTAGCACGTCATAGGCATTTCAGGATTTACACTTTGCAAGCTGAGTCAGGTTAATGTTGCCATTTGCAGGCACAGCAATTAGACAACGATGGTGAGATGAGGAATCCCGGGATCAATCACAAATGAACATGGCTAATTGCTTGCTTTAATTGATATGGTAACCCCACACTTCATGGCTGGGAAATGGGAAAAAGACACTGTAGCTCGACTCAAGTTGGGTCTTTCCTCTCCGTCCAAGCAAATGAACTCTCTGCATCTGCAGTCTTGTCGTGAAGGGTTGCCTGACCCACCTGCGTCTTTTGAGGGGTGGAAAAGCACCTCCTCTGCTTTCAATCTGCATCCCATGGTTTCATCTATGCCTCCTCACCTGTGCCACCTTTTGTGATACTCTGTGACCTCGAACCATGCTGGCCAGGAATTTATTATTTCTCTCTGCTGGCTTTTCAGCTTGCTTCTTTTGACCTCATGCTCCTCACTCAGGTGACTCTGAAGCCTGGTTTACCAAAACTATTGAGACCTCCAACAGAAAAATGAAAGGATGTTCTTGAATGCAGAGTGTGACGTGAAACCCAGTGAGGCCCTGAGGCTGAGGGGTCTCAGCTGCTGCCCAGGACTGATTATTCGAGTTGCACAGAAACCCAGCACCAGGACCCTGTGCTGAGCTGTTATAATAACGAGTTCTGTGCACAGCAGCTGCAGGAAAAGGCTGAGTTTGATTCCTTAGTTTACCTTACCTCTGCCTTTTCCTGACCTTACCGTGCTTGGCTTTGCAGCCTTGATTGCACCATTTAAACAAGGGGTATTTATGTAATTTTTTTTTTTCCTGAGGTTTAATGGATGATGATGAATGGGGCCTTTTTTGCTTGATTTTGCGCACAGTTAAAGCAACAAATTCAAAGAAAGCTTCCCTAAATTATTCTTGTATCTCTCTTTGGATTTAATTGGTAAATTACTTCTTGCAAGTCTGCGAAATGAAGAGTCTTGTTTCCTGGAGTGATTTGATTGGCAATTTAAAGATGGTTTCTCAAACTGGAAGAGTGTATTTCATGAGATTAAATATAAAATCGCAGAACTGCTCAAGGGCATAATTGCCCTGCTTTCTCCTAGAAACCTTGTGCTGGATGTGTACGCACCTAACATGTTCTTATGGCACTGAAAAAGAGAAACACCAGTAATTTCCTTGGAGGTGAGAGTGGAGAATCCACTCCATTCTTATATCTCTTCTCTGCTGCAAATCCCAAAGTTTTCTTGTCAATGAACAAATTTTACGCCATAATCTTAATGCATTTCTAGGCAATTGGTCTCTTTTGCATCCTTTCAGGGTATATGGTGTTAATGTTCTTTTTTTTCTTAGCTTGTAAACTAATTTTTTAATATTTGTAAAAAATTACTTTGTAACAGGGACAAGGCGGAATGAAAAGGTGGATAAATAATTTTACCATTAATAATTATGAAGAGACTCTCCAAGGTCCCCTCCTATACAGAGCAAACTCTAAAGTTTTTAAGCTGGAAGGGGCAGGACCCAAACTGATCAGAGATATTTTGGCAGCAAGCACAGGAGATGGACCTTGGGAATATTAAATAAAATGACAGACACGAAAGGCTGCAAGTCACTTCAGGCAAAATATTAATAAAGGCCCCAATGTCTCTAATACTTTCTATCTAATCACCTTCGAGCTGTATCTAATTATTAATAAGCTGTGTTGAATCTCTCTCATTTGATTTGATGGAGTCGTTCACAAGCTGAGGCTCTGTCAAGTGAATTACCCTGGCACTCCCTGGGCTGTCCATGTGCAGCATCGCTGCTGAGCTGTGATCACTTCTTGCTTGGGAGCTTCAGAGAATTAAAATTCCGTTTCAGCAACAGCCTAACCACACTTACGGTGGAGCACTGCAGCTGTCCCTGCCTTAGCCAGTTAAACAAACCACTGATTTTCTCTTTCCTGAAACTTTTGGCATCTTTTGCATAACCAGCTCGAGAGCTTGTCATTCCCTAACCCTCCCCTATTACAATGAAAACTTCATCCAAACTGTCTGTGTTTTAATGACAGCGGTGAGAGCGATGCATCTCTGTCCTGGCAAAAGCCTCCAGAGTTTGCTGCACTGACACCCCCTATGGGGCTCCAGCCCTCAAATCCACCCTGGTCCTACAGTCTGCCAGGAAAAGTGCATGATCCCGTTTGCACAGACAATTCTGAGTATTTACTTCTGTAAAGGAGAATGTCTTTTGGATTCCAGGCAGTTATAATGATAAACAAGTCTAGATTTTGAATGAAAGCAAAGTACTGATGAAAAATTATCATTTTTTTCTAGCACGGCTGGTGTTCTGAAGAGGGGGAGATGAATTGGTCTTGGCACAAAAGGCTGATTCTCTTAAGCCCTCCGCAGCCTTGGTGTCTTTTGATAAATCTCACATTTTGCTGTGAATTAAATTAATATTTTCTCCTTGTGCCGTGCATCTGAGATCTACGGAATTTGATAAGAGAAGATAAGAAAGCTTTTCAGGCTTTTGCATCGTCCTCGAGCATCTCTGTGGAGCTCTCCAGGGCTCAGGAACAGGAGCAGTAAATGCAGCATTTCCTCGCACACGTCACAGACATTTCCTGAAGGAACCTGGGCTGGGGACACGCTGCACCCAGGCCCGTGAGGAATCAGCAGCCCAGCTGGGATAATGGTTTTAGGGAGGGGAAAAAAGCCTGTTTGTTGCAGCTACACCGAGCAGCGGCGGCTGTAACGGCGCAATATTCATCCCAAAATAATCTGCTTTGCTTCCCGTGGCTTTGGAAGCTGGCAAGGTAACTGTGCGTTCTTGCAGAGGCAGGGAAAAGTTTGCTGAGAGTGCTTTTAGTGGCTGGCTTTGCTCTGAGAGCAGCAAGCCTCTGGAAGGAGGCAAAGCTGTGGGAAACGTGCCTGAGGCAGTTCCTGGGTTTCTACAATCCCAGTCCCTAAGGGCATCTCTTTCTTTAAACCAGGGGGAGTTAGGGAGTCAAACGCTTCTGTAATTTAGAGTTTTTTCAGAAATTTGACCCCAAGGTCAAAGCAGTATTTATGTGTCGCCAATTGGTGTTTTTTTCCCCTAGCAAGTTCTGTGCCTTTGGCTTTGCAAACCGTGCAGTGCTAATGTATGGTGTTTGTGGCTTTGGGGGTTTGAATGCTGAAGGACATCCTGGAAAGGATGGATTTATTTTGTGTGTGTGTGTCCCATGTCCTGGCTGGGATTTAGAGCTGACATGTGCTTAATTCTCCTTCAGTGTTTAAAAAAAAAAAAAAAAAAAAAATCAATCAGGTTGGGATTATCATGGGAGTTGCATTTTTTTGGGATCTTTTTATGGGTTCCACTCCACCCCAACCAGGGTCCCTGTTCTAATTCTTAGTGTATCAAAATAGGAGAAGATTTCCTCTGTATCCAGTATGGGAATTTCAATTTCTTGTGCTGTTTGAGAGTATTTGCTGTCCTCAACTTGTTGGTTAATGGTGTTGTGTGTACTTGAAGGTTGCTCAAAGGTGGTACAGCAGTGCCTAAGAGACTTTGGTAAGAATGCTTCTCTCACAGAGGGATTGTATAGATAAGAGACTTGAATCACCACTGGGGCCCTTTCTCCATATAACTGCAGCCAGGCTGAAACGGAAGAACCCAGTGAGGAATCAGCCAGGTTATATAAAATCTTTCAAAATCCTCTTCATTCCCAGTGCTGAGGTTTCTCTCTGTTGAATTGGTGTTCCTTGCAGAAACGGTGAGCATTGCTAACAGTGCTGAAGCACAAAACACAAAGCAAAGTATTGTGTGCAACATGGGGAGCTTAGATCAGTCCTGGAGAGGAACTCGCAGCGTCTGAGACAACATTTTAGACATAAAGTGTGTGTGAGGATCCTCGTGGAGCTGAATAGAACACAGAGAGAGAGCAGAGAGGTGCTGCAGATGGTGGGAAATGAAGCCCTGAGGGCTCAGCTGGCACTCAGGGAGAAGGCAATGCCATCCTCTTGCCTTTACCACTGGGTTTCTCATTGGGTACGGGATCATTTCAAGAAGTGCTGACAAAGAGCTGATAAACCTCAGCCCACTCAAGGGTTTTGTGGGGACTTCAAAAAAAATTGGAAAGTGAGGTGTGAACAGAAAACTTCTTGTGTTGTGGGACTTTATTTTGACGCAGAAGCCACAAATCTCCTTGCAATTAGTAGCCAAGTCCCGGTGGATGTGATAAATGATTGGTTTAAGGGGCTGTTGGCAGAGCAGAGGGGAATGGGACAGCAGTGAGGTCAGAAGCAGGTTTGCCCAAATCCCTGGGCAGTGACAACATCAAGGCTGTATCGATCAGGCCTGGTGAAAGGGGAGATTTGTGGGGGGTCAGGAACTGCATTATGAAGGGTATAAAACTCTCCTTGGCTTTAGCCCTGTGAGATATGGGAAGGAAAAATGCATTTGGTTTGATGAATGACCAACACTTGGGGAAATGGGGGCCTTAGCATCGTACCTAGGAGAGAACACTTTTTTTATGGGAGACGGTGAAGGGAATGAAGGGAGGATTAAGGGGTTTGAAATTAAGGGGTTCGTACTCATTTAAGTCACTCCAACGGCTGTGGAGTGACTTAAATGAGTACAAAAGAAGCTGTTGAACCTTAAGCCATTTTGGTACTTTGCCTTGTTTTCTGGAAATATTTTTCTGCTCTTGGCCTATGTCCAATACTGAAAGGACCTACAGGACAAGGTGGGTGCTCAATTGTCAGTGCAGCGAGTGCAGAGAAACCTCACTGAAAGTGTGATGATGACAGCTCACAGGTCAGTGCTATCCATGGCACGATGCTCTTCTCTTTACGGGTGAATAACTTCCAGCAAAGGCAAGCAAGGGGGCTTAATTTCTGGAAAGTGAAATCTTGAGGGATTATTCCATTAGCAGCCAAATATCAACATTAAACACTTCCTAGTTCTGCTCACAGAGAGGCACTGCCCAGATGTGTTGTGTTTCCATGGCATGAGAACAGAGGAATAAACTCCACAAATGTGTGGACATTTGTTTGGTTTAGGCTCATTGTAAGTGATTACTTTCCATTCCTGCATTTTGTCCTGCAATCAGTCCCCAGGACAAGAAATTACTCCCTTTTCTGTATTTCCCCTTCCCCTCCCTTTACCTGAGGTGCTCCTGGGGATCCCTCACTGTTCTTGGGACCCCAAACTGTCCCAGGCACTGTGTGACATGGGGGGTATTTGTGCTGTGGCCCTGCACGGTGGTTTATAAATCCCCAGGTGTCAGGACCTCTCCTGCTGTGTGTCCAGCTCCTGACACGAGTTCCCATCAGCCTGCCTTGGTCTGCAGGTGCCACCTAAGAAATCAGAGCAATTACAGTAATAGAAAAGGAATCTTCTTATCAGTCCTGAAGTTATCCAGAGTATCACCTTCAATAAAGGGGCATGAAGTTTCTGGTTTATGAAATTTATCTGGCCTGAACAGCGAAGGATAGATAAGGGAAAAGAAAAAAAGTATGTGCTGTAACATCAGAACGTTTTTGATCCTGAAACTGGGGCTGTGCAATTAATCTGGTTTCCCAGAAGATAGCAGAAACTTCCAAATGTGAAATTATTCCTCTTCTGCAGAAATGAAAGGAGTCGAAAGACCAGCCTCAGCAGTTTCTGCTGGGACTGTGCCCATGGTATGTCATTTATTTTCTAATTTTTTTTCAATTAGATTATTCTTTCTCTTTCAAAAAAGAGGATGTCCCACTATTTAATCTTATCTCATTCATTTATTTTATTTTATCCTGCTGAGCCTCTCACTGTAAATCCAATAGTGTTTTTATAGCCCAGACCTTGAGAGACCTCCAGGGAACTTTTGCTGTTTCCAGTGGCAAAACTTACTGGGGTCGAGATCTTTGTTTTGGTTGCAGTGTACAGAATATTTCAATTATTCTGTTGTTAGTTGGGGAAATCCAGGTGGAAGACGGGGTGAGAAATGCAGCTGCATTTTTCAAAACTGAGGAGCATATAGAAGATAATTTCTTGAAGGTCATCTCCATTTGTTCTGTAGCCATTTTTTTTTAAAGCCAGGTGTTTGATATGCTATTTTTGGGGGGGATGTCGTATTTCCAGAGTTCCTGCAGGGATCTCTGCTGCCTGTTCAGGGTGTAGAATGTGCTGTACACTGAGTAGTACTGGTATAACTGATTAGACAACAAAATATGCCAACAAAACACACCAACAAAAGAGATCTCTTTGCTCTCTATCTCCTTTTGGATGTTTAATGAAGACCACTGAAACTCCAGCAGGCTGTGCTCCTTTTTTACTGTGTGTTGTAGCAAACAAGTAAACTGAGGATAAATCCAGGCCCTGTGGAGAGAAGCTGAAAGGTTCCCATTAGCTCCTGGGAGCAGTGGATGGGTTTTGTGAGAGAAGCTGAAACAGCTCTTGAAAACAAGATTGACCTCCAGATCAGGGTACAACTTAAATCTTCTGTGCAACTTTATCACCATCTGCTTTGAGTTCTGCTCGTGCTGCAGGAGGTCACGCACGGAAACTTGCAGCGGAATTGAGAAGTGTCTCCCTGCCCTTTAAAGGAAAAAGTGAGGCAGGAAAAACAAAGGTGGCTGCGTTGCCAACTGGTGCTGAAATGAGGGGGGAGTCACTCACCGAGCTGTGCTCCTGGGGCTGCCAGGGAGATCGTTTTAAAGTCACTGTGCCTCGATAGCTGCATTCTTTTCCTCCTGGTTATGGGAATCAAATGATTCCTGGTTCTGATTAGCTGGACAGTGAAATATGCAATAATGGTTCCTGAAATCAGTCAGAAATCCTCGCACAGCTCTGGAATTATGAGTGCAATAAGCAGGAACGTTGTTTACAGCTCTCTAATTTTCAAATAAACTGTGCAGTACGTGGAGATCACGGTGTTTAGCAATAAACCATAACCAGTCACATATGTCTGGCCTGATGCTCTCAAACCTCATAAAAACCCCGACAAAGAGAAACATGAAATGCTTTGGAAATCAGGGAGAGGTTGGTGATGCTCAGTTCCTGAGCAGGGACTCAGAGGCCCCTCCTGAGGGGTTTTCATTGTGGGATGCCAGTCACAGGTATGGGGGCACTACTTTGATTCCTCAGCAATCTGTGACATGTTTGGGGTGCTGAAAAATCACAGCAATCTCTCAAAGAAAACATAATTAGGTACATCAACAGTCTGAACACCATACCACTTTTGCAGGGTTTTTCTTTTCCTCTTGAGGTGACTGAAATTCTCATAATTGTGGTGTTTATGGAAATGCTGCTGTTGGCAACTGCTGATTATATATGACAGGGCCCTGACAGAGCATAGCTGAGCCTGGTGTCTGCTGGCAGAAATCTTTATTTTCCTCACCCATAGGAATCTAGAATTGACTTAGGCTTTCCTGCCTAGGAGATGCTCAGTGCTGCAATATGAGGGCTGATTACTGCTAATTTTATACAGGAAGGCTTCATGCAACCTAGAGCACGTACAGGGACAATTAGGAAATAAGCAGCGGAAAACATTTGAATTTGCAGACAACAACCTTCATTTCTTCATTTTTGAAAGAATTTCCCTTGTCATATTCAGGTGTAAAATTAAGGATGGAAAGGTGAGCAACTTGTGCTGCTCTAAAACTGAGAGATTAATTCCAAGAGATGTGATTTTATTTTTTTTTCTTGGAGAGAACAGGTGCAAAATGTTCCTTTTGTGCCATCCTTCCCCTTTCGATGCTCACATCCTGTCTTTTTGCCGCGCAGGTTTCGTATAAATAGAACAGGAATCCAGGTGGGAGGAGACAGGCCTGGTGTAATTTCGGTGTGGAAGATGCACGAGCTTTCATTTAAATCCTGTAAATATGCATCTCCTTCACTGAGCAAGTGCAGACAGACTGGGAGGCATCAGGGATAATTGTACGTGAAAAGCAGGAGCCTTTGGCACTGGTACCCACAGAAACTTTGCAGTTTTGAACAACTTAATACAGTGGATGAATCCCTGACCTGATCCTGCAAACAATTACCCATGTGCTTAGCTCTGTGCACTCTGAGCTGGTGAAAGCAGCAGGTTAATTGAAATTTGGAGGAAGTGCACAATCGATAGATCAGATTGGGAAGGAATTTTATGCTCGCAAACAATTTCCCTGTTGCTGTATATATTTGAATTCAGTTAATTTGGTCTGTGAAGCTGCTCCAGTTATTGCAAAAGTTTTGTCCCCCTCCAGGTAATAATGTCATCAGCCAGCAGGTAGAAAAAGCAGCCTTAAGAATAAATTTAGCCTGGGAAATGTGCCAAAATTTTATCAGAGCACTGAGGTTCTGAAATGATTTCTTTCCTCTGCTGTTGACAGAGTCCAGACTGAGGTAAATGGATGGGCTTGACAATTATACACTCACGTGGCGTTTACTAACCATGGAATACAGACAGGAACTTCACAGAGGCCAATAAAAGATTGTTTAGAAGGGCTCAGGTGAGTGCAGCGCTGCGCCTGGGCTGGAGTTACGATGGAGTGAATGTGACCCGTGGGCTGTAAAGGGAGCCAGGCCCTTGCAGCAGCCAGTCCATTTGCTGGGAGAGCTCGCAGAGAGCCGAGCACAGGTGTGCGCATTCATATTCCTCATTAGAGGAATAAAATGTTCTCCCTTATTCTTAGCTCGTTTATTTTTATTTTTCAGAGCAATACTACTCCCTGAAGTGAGATAATTCTGGTCTCCATGTCAGCAGTAGTAACTGCTCTGTGCTCCTCAGCTGGCTGGGCCAGCAGTAATGAACCCTGGGTATTTCCAGAGCCCAAAAGATGAGAAAATCAAGAGATTCATGGAAGAGAAAGGAAATAGTTGTTGTTTCTTTTTAACCAGTTGTGGTACCTTTGTATAAAGGGTGACCTTAATGAGCTGTGTTGAACTGGAGAACAGCTGCAGTTCAGATTTCCCTCCTTTAGTGACACCTAAGAAGGGAAAAATTTGAATACTTTGGACTTAATCCCCTTTTAGATATTGATGTAATCTCTTTATAAGCAGCCCCCTGTGTCAACCAAAGACCCTCACAACCAAAGATACTGGAGACATTTTCATTTATGAGAAGGACTTTTGTAACTGGACCAGGTTTTTACTGATCCCTGCACCCTGGGAAGAAAATGTGATATTGCCCTGCACAAAAGCTACAAAAATCACAATGTTGCTTTTCATTAAAATATCTTCTTCCTAATAAATCCTTTACATTTAAAAATAGAAGTTTGGAATTAAGAAGTTACTCAGCAGCTGACAACAATTGGAAAGCTTTTTTTGTTCCTTTTCCAAATGCAGTATTTGGCGCAGTCAGTATCTCCAGGCAGCTTAGAAAGACTCATTAAACTACCACAGTATGGCAGGGACCAGTGTAATTGTATGGAATGGATTTTAAAATTTACCTGTTTAATTAGAAATCGCCTCCTGAACACGTCTGGAAACTTTTATACCCCTGGTCCCTTTGCTATTAATAGTTTTTTTAAAAGTCACAGCATATGTTTAGCAAATATCTGCAAACATTATGCATATTTTATATGGCATATACAGTCACCCATTTATAATTTATAACATGCGTTGCTAAAACATTTATTGAACATAGCTGTTCTCACGTTACTATTACTGTGTATTATAAACACAATAAAAACACTCAAACGTTCCCACAACCTTTTCAGCAACACTTATTGTTAATATTTTTGCAAACTACAGTGGTGTGAAAATGGCTGTAATGATCACAAATGATTTATGAGGCCGTGTCCACCTGCTCGTTTGCCATTTATTCTGTACATGGAATTATTGCCAAACTCCATGTGAAACACACCCACGTGCAGAGCTGGGGAGAACCAGCTGCGCCCCAAGGAAATGCCAGGATTTTCAAACAAAACTTGCTGCTGACCAAGTCTCTCATGGAGCTGTGATGACCTGGACTTGAGCAAAAATGAGTTTTTTCAGCCAATGAGTCTCTAACTCCTCTCACCCTGCTCCTCCAGGGCTTTCCCCTGGGTTAGAAACCTCGCTCTGCCATCCTGTCCTTTCGCTGGGGGTCACTGCTCTTTTTGCCTGTTTTGGTTGTAGTTCCATTGCCTTGGGCCCTCCCTGGCAGGTCTGGGAGCCGCTGGGGTGGAGGGAAGGGGTTGGGAGGCTCTGAGTGTGAGCTGGGATGGCCCAAAGGTGGTGGGACAGGAACCCTGCTCCGGTGTGAGCCCAGTGCTCTGGGCAGAGCCAGGGGAGCAGAGAATTCTGCTCTCTCCTGACCACCGCTTGAAAAACCTGTTTGATGTAAGATGTTCAAGCAGTTCCAGAGCACAGTTTGGGGCTGCCCCTTTCCAAAGTTCCTGGACAGTGCCTCTTCACTTGGTTTTAGCGTGAACCAGAACCAGCTGCGCTTCTCCAGCCTGGCCTGTGCGAGATTAATGATCTTCCTTCCTTGGCAAATCCCTTCCAATATCTCCCTGGGATACTGCACTCTCTATTAACTTGTGGCCTTTGCCCATCTCCATAAATCTTGGTTTTTGACTTGGAGTTCTGCTTTAGTGCTCCTTTGCAGGTTTCGGTTGTTCTGCTGCACTTGTGATTTTATGCCTGCAGAGGAGAGAGCCCTTCTGAGGCCTGGGGACAAAACTGGGGAATACGGGAGGAGAGGCCTTGGTTAATGGCAGCAGAACTCTGTCCTTGTACCCAGTGGTTCATTATTGTCACATCCCCTGCTGTGATCTCTCTGCAATGTGAATTTTGCAAATTTTGCAAAGGAGGTCCCTGGACCACAGGTTGTTCTTCCTTCCCTCTGAATATTTAAACTGTGCTGCTGAATCTGTACTGGCCATTTCGTGATAAGGTCTCAAAGTATTCTGCTGGAATTCCTTGAGGTACGCATGGCACATTATTATTATTTTAATTGTACTTCTATTTATGCCTTGACTAATCTTTTAATATAACCGGGAGTTGTGTGTCACTTAATCTCCTCCATTCCATGTCTTCCTAACCCAGCTGAGCTTCACTGTCTGAGAAAGATTTTCAGCCCCTGAAGTTCTAGTAGAGCTGGAATTCAATGCAAACTCTAAGCTTTCTGAGTTATTGCCATGCAAATGTATAAATTGCTCTATTTTGGGTGCTACAGTAATAACCAGACTGAGTAAGCACTCCAAAAGGTGCCTGAGATTCAGAGAGAATCATCTGGGGCTCTGGATTCTCCCTAGCTAAGTGTAAATTAATTGTTCCATTGTTTGCAATCCCTAATTTGCCATTCTGAAGGATTTTTTTAATAAAGGGAGTGACTTTACAATCCCGTTAAAGACGTGGTAAAAGCGGGCAAGATATGAGATGAATTCTGCAAATAAGGGTTCCTGTGGCTTCTTTTCTCCTGTAGAGCACAGCTCTACAAAGCCATCGATTCTGAGTGTCTGTTCTCCTGCAAATCAACCTCCACGACTCTCCGGTGTTATCCTGGGGGGCTCCAAGGGCTGCAGCAGGGATATTTGTTTTATTCTGTGTGCAGCTGATGCTCCCAGATTTCATTAGGTCACTGTTACTCTGTGTACCTCGATTACAAATGAAAGCAATGCTGGCCCTAAGCACAGGAGTCGGTGTAAATGACTGGAGTTTGCACCCATAAATTATACATAAATCTGTCCCAGCATTAAGGAGATTGGATTGTTTTAGAAATTTTAAAGAGAAGAATCATAAAGGGCTTTTAAAATATAGTTCCTACTCAGTTCTTTTATAAAATCTCAAGGCCGAGGCAAGTGATGAAAAATCCATAAAAACCAAACTTCAGAACCAGAGAGTGGCGTGATGCAAACATCCTGAGGCAGTGTTCATTCTGAAGTAGGCTCCTTTAAAGTATTCGGAGTTTTCCCAGGGCACTCAGACACGCATTTTGTGCCATCTTTCCCTCCTTTGATGGAGTTTTACGTGCGCACAACTCGACTCTTTCTAGGAGGAAATCATTGCCAATGAAGTTTTATCGTTAACTTTCAAACTTCTTTTCCTGTGTGAGGGAAGATAAATCAAAATCTGTCCGGGCAAGGTCTGTGCAGATGTGATACGAACAGCTCCCTCTAAAGGATAGACAATTTTAAACAGTTCTTAATAGAAATCTTAATAGAAATAATTCAAAACTCTCTGAACACGATCTGGCTGCTTGTTTCAGGTGCCCCAGCTTGAGCAGGGCTTTTGGACCAGGAAACCTCTCGAGATCCCTTCCAAACTCAAAATTTCTCTGATATTTTATTGATTGGGTCCTTCATTCCGCTATCAAACTGATGTGGGTTTTTCCCCTATCTTTTCCTAATGAAATATTTGCTTCATTAGATGAACTGAAAAATAAAGGTCCATTGCAGAACCAGGACTCTTTTTCCTCTTTGCATCATTTTAAGCAAATGAAAATGGAGAAATTTGCCATAGAGGTGAAGAAACAACACGGGTGGGTTAGGATCTGATGATGCCCTTAGAGGGTGACATCCTCAAATCCCAGAGGAGGAAAATGCTTTCATTGCCTCAGGAACAGTAACTGTGGGAGCAGGGGTTTGTGACCCTGCAGCAATGAAGGGAGAACACGTGGAACGCACCGGGCGTGAGGGAGGGGAGCGAGGCACGTGGGGATTGCATTTCCTCACTGAGGATATGCTGGGAATTCAGTAGCTGGAACAATCAAGAAGCTTTAGGTGTTTCTTTGCTGTTATCATCAATTTAGGACACTGAAAACTGAATTCCAAACCAACATGGCACAGTGTGTGCAGCAGGTGAGAACGCAAAACGCAGAAACCCTGTCTGGTAGCCCGCTGTGCTGGCCTTCAACCAACTTTTGGCCAGTTTGTACTTCCCTTTCTAAAGGTTTTTGTGCTTTTCCAGGGAGGGGATGAGATTCAGCTGCATTTTTTCAGGTAGGGAGGAAAGCACTGTGTCCTGCAAAGTTTTGGGGTTTGTGGGGGTTTTATTTTGGTTTTGAGTTTATTTTTTTCTTTTTTCCTCCCTTTTTTTTTTTTTTTTTTTTTTTTTTTTGGGTTTTTTTTTTTTTTGGGTTTTTTTGGGTTTTTTGTTTTTTTGGGTTTTTTTGGGTTTTTTTGGTTTTTTTTGTTGTTTTGGTTTTTTTTTGTTGTTGTTATTGTTGTTGGTGTTGCTTTTGGTGGGGTTTTTTTGTTGGTTTGGTTTGGGGTTTTTTCTTTGTTTTTTGTTTGGTTTGGTTTGGGTTTTGGTTTTTTTGGGTTTTTTTGCTTGTTTGTGGTTTTTTTGTTTTCGTTTTGTTTTGCTTTGCTTGGTTTTTGGTTTTTGTTGGTTTTCTGGGGTTTTTTTAGCAGATCTGGGTAATACTGACCACAACACGAGGCTCTATAAAGCAGCAGCCCATGAACCCCCGCTGTCTCTGTGGCAGTACCAGCGCTGCCCTTAAGCTCATGGGAAGCACTGCAAATCAACAGCAGAGCAGCTTTCAGACCGAGCCCTGGGCTCAGGCCTGGGCAGCCAGTCTGGAGGATGAGTGCTGGCAGATTTCCAAGGGAATATCTGAGGTGTCTGTGTGTCCATCACTCTGCAGAATTCCAGCGGGTTCAGGAGGACTTCCCTGCACACACCCACAGCATTCCACACTCCCTGCACAGCGTGGGCTCTCCAGCGCTGCTGTTACAGTGATCTCCTCTCTGTAAATGTTTTTCTAAAGCCGGAGTGGTTTCTGATTTAAGAACAAACCCGGAGCAGGGCAGCTCTGGGAGGGGATGCCAGCCCCGTGCTCTGTGTGTGGATGTGGTAAATGAACTCCTGCTTTGCAGAGCTGTCCCCTCTGTGCTGAGTGGGTCTCTAACAAGGCTTTACAGCTTTTGGGAAACTTAACAGCTTCTCAGGTGAAAACTGTAAACTCATTTACTCGTGTATTGCCTCTTCCAGCAAAGCGCTTGGGCTCTGCTGGAAGTGACAACAGAAGTGACAACAGGGGGTTTGGGTTAAGGACAGTGCAGCCAGCGCTGTGTTTAAAACAAAGCATCTCCTCAGCAGCGCCGGGGTCAGGGACAGCTGGAGGATGGGGAGTGTGGGCTCCCGTCTTCTGTTTCTAATGGAAGTTCTGACAGAGAAATTTCTTATTCCATAAAAATCGGTGCTGCTTTTGGACTTCTGGCACAGTGACTTCTTTTTGCAAAATGGTTTTGTGCTATTGAGGGGCTTGATTCAGATTCCAATCTTAATGGGTGTATTTCAAATTACATAAGGAGATTGTTAACCAAGCGCTGTGCAATTTCTTTTGAAGATGAAAGGAACGATTTAAATTGGCAAATAATATCGCTGATGAAGTCAAAGTTATGGTCTCTTTTAAATGAAGATATTTTTCATGTTAAAATACTAATGGTAAAATAGAAACTTACAGGAATTTATGGTCTTCTGTACCATTCTCTGTTAGACATTTGTTCTGCTAATTAGTTTTAAATTAATATATATTTTCTTCTTCTGGTGTTTGATGTTCAGATTTCATTTTGAGAGTGTATAAGGAATTCTCTGTAGGCAGTGTCATAATTACAGAGTTGCTTGTTTGTTATTTCAGGATACACATTTTCTGTTATGACTATTTTGTAAATTAAAGAGGTAAAGAACCTGACTTTATATCTACAAGTAATCAGAGATTCCTTTAAGTGGATGGAAGCAATAGTGAGATGTGATGGGTAATAGACAACACAGCACTTTGTGCTGGAATGGGGAATTTTCTTGATAAGGGTTAGAGAAAGTTCATTTAGCCCAGCCTTCTAATTTGCTGAGCATCCCTAAGTACTCTGTAACGACTCTGCTCATGTTGGTACAAATTCAGAATTTAAATAACACACACAAGTGCCAGTTCACTGACAATCCCCTGGACTGAGGAGTCCTTTGTTGGAGAAGCCCTTTTTGTTCAAACTCCACCAGCTCTGTCTCTGTCACAGGACTGAGGACCTGAGAAACCACCGGGGAGAGGGGATGTGGGTGACAGCAGAGGAATCCTTGTTAAACACACCCAGGCTGTGCTCATGGGAAAGGCACAAACTGTGCACTTCAAGAGTGTTCTCTCTCTCTCTCATGTTGTGAAGTTTTTAATCTGAGTTAATTGACACACACAGGAGTAAGCCTGGTTTAGTTCAGTAGGCTCCTGTGTATGGAGAAGGGAGCAATTCTGGATTATATGGTAGCAAAGGCTGTAATTTCCCTCTGACAATCCCAGGAGGTGGTGTCAGTTTTCTCTCCTCTGTGTCTGGCCTCTGTTTTTCACTGTTGTGCTGAAGTAGCAAGGAAGAAAAAGAAACCCCTCAAACCTGGCATCACCTCATGAAATCCTGTGGTGCCTTTGAGCAAATCTTTGTTTGAATGTGCTGGTAGTGATGATGTGGGTGACCAGCCTGACCAGTGGCTGTGGGAGGTGATCAATCTATCCCTGGGGTGGCTCCTAACCTGGGAGAGATGCAACATGCCCCTTCTCCAGCTGTGGGACTACAGCAGGCAGAGGAATCCTGGGGGACATGGCTGCTCTGCAGCAGAAAAAAATTGCCTTAATGGCTGTGGTAAGTGGAAAACAAGATGCTAATTTGGCCTCTTAAACTGGGGGAAAATGCCAAAGAACTGGGTGAAAAGCACCCGGAGAGGCAGATGGTAATGGAGATGATGTGATAAGAGTTCAGGCTTTGGAGGTGCAATGACCACAGGCACTGCAGGGCTGGGCAGCGCTGACCACCAGAAGATCGTGACCGTCCCTGGGGTGTCCGGACATGACTGTGACCTCACATTGTTATTAATGTGTCCCTGTCCGTCTGGCACGACTGAAGGTTGTGATTTCTTTAATTAGTCCTGGCTGTTGGAAAGTTTCCAAGTGCTGAATTTCTGTATTCGGCCACTTTTAGGTCTGCTCTCTATTAATCATATTTGGCTGGCTCATCAGTCGGTCTCTGGGAGTGGTTGGAGGGGAACCAGACTGCGCTGATGTGATTTTAAATCCCTTTATCCACTGGAGCTCCGGATGATTTTTGACTTTGTGGCTGTGGCCTTGAACATCTGTTCCCTCCACTTTTGCAAAGCCAATGCTCAAAGGGAGCTGCTGCTCCTGCACTGGGACTGTGTGTACTGGAGGCGTTCTTTATTCCTACTTTTCTTACACAGACCCACGCAGGGCAAAGTCTGCAAATCACCTCTGAGTTGTAATATTTGTTATTTTCCTTCTGCTATTATTTGATGAGTGATAACTTTTTTTAAAGGAACTTCAAGGAACTTGCAAGGACAGATCCCACTGGCTCCTTTCTGTACTTACAACACACACATGTAAATAATATTTCACTTCAGCCACGTTTGCAAGAGCCACTGCTGGAGCTCTGTAGGAGGATTAGCTCTGAGTGCTTGACAGGAGAGTGTGTTTGTGTCATGGGTGATACCTGTGACCCTAAATCGAGTTAAACACCAGGGCTGGGTCACTGAGGATGCAGAGCTTTGCTGGCATTGAGCTGCTCTGAGGTTGGGTGTGTTGGACCTGGCACCTTCCAGGACCTTGTGCATGGGCACTGGTGCGTTTCCTCTGGAGGGTGTGGGTCCTGCTGTGCCCTCCCAGCGTTTGCAGCAGAAAAGGAGTCATTTGGTGAAAACTGGAAGGATGGAGGACTTAGACCCAGCAGGACCCACCACCTCCTCCGTTTTTCCCCCAGAGCAGGTAGAGCAGAGGAGCCAGGAAGCAAAGCCTGTACAGCTAACCCTCTTCATCTGCAGGGAGCTCAGGGTTGACAGCAACAAGAAAAAGTGCAATTGTAAGCTTATTTACTGCATTTGTTAACCAGCTGGGATATAAAGCTTCTAGAGTGAAGAAGCTGTCGAATTTCATTCCAGTTAACCCTGTGAAAGCAAAAGAGCAGATTTTAGTTCCTTCCATCAGGCATTTGGTGCAGTAACAAGGCTGCAGGAAATGCTAATGGAGCTGGGGTTTCTGTTCTGGTGGTACATCCACACTGCCACAGGGACTGGCTGCTCACAGAGGTCACCAGTGGCCAGCACGGTGTCCATGGGAGCACCACACAGGAGGTCACCAAGGGGTGAGAAAGTCGTCCTTGGCTGGAGCTGTCGCTTTCTGTGAGGGGTGACAGATCCACAGCTCGGGGGCTGCTACGCCGGCAGAGATGCAACGCTCTCCTTCTCCGTCTGTCGGCCCACAGCAGGCAAATGAGGTCTGGTGGGGACATGGATGCTCTGCAGCAGAATAAATTTGTTTTAATAGCTGTGGTGGATGGAAAGGAAGGTGCTCATTTGGCCCCTTGAACTGGGGAAAAGCGATGGCTGAGAATTCACCCAAAACACCAGGTAATGGAGGTGCTGCAGCCTGCCCTCCAGAGGGATGGGAGCTGTCCTGGAGTCTGCACAGAGAGAGAACAGCCCAGCTTCATTTTCAGGGTTTGCTGAATAAGAATGCAATAAAAAATACAGTGCAAAGAAGGACCAGCACAAATGGTGCAGTTTAAGGTACCAGAAATGTAGCAATGAATAATGTAGTGGGGATGGTAAGATTTACTATACAGTATTGAAAAAACTTTGCTCTTTGTTTGTGACTGTGGGAACTGAGCTGTGGTGTTAGAAAATTTTGGTTTTTATTATTTAACAATTTAGAGCTCCGCTATCAAGGTAGATAATTGGTGCTACTCCCTTCCCTGAACAGCAGTGAGCAAAAATAAAGAAATTAAGAAAGAGAAATTACTTGAACAGAGGGAAAAACAAATAAGAGCAACATCTCCCAGCAGGGAGTTAAATTTTGCGCTGGAGCAGCCTTGGTTTCACTGGAGCAAACAGAGCTTAGAGGAAAAAAGTATTTATCCATGGATTTTGGAAGCAAGGGGGAGAAAAATGCTCTAGTTCAGATCAGAGGTGCGGGAGAGCAGTATCAAGGCAGGGACAGAGAAGGTTTGATCATATTAAATATCTGCAGGGATTTCCTGCAGGACAGGCCCGTTACTTTGGTGGGAATCTCTTTTCTGATGCACACAGGCTTGGACTGTGCCCCTGCCATACCTGCCAGGTGTTGATTTGCAGTGTATGAGCTGGAAAGAGGTGTGGTGGTGCCTCCAGGAAAAATGAACCGGGGAGCTGTGGCCCTTTGCAACGTGGGAGTTAAGGATTCTGCACTGCTAAGAATCAGGCTGCTTTGGTGCCAAAATATGGATTTAGTTGCCTAAAATGAAGTCTGCCTGTGTCCCAGTTTTCCCATCTGTAAAATGTATTACAGCAATTTCAGCTAATCCTATTAAATTGTAGTACTAGTGTTTCCCTATTAATATATCCTCAAGGACATGCACCACAGTAACTTTACCCCATGGTGACTAAAATTTCTGCAGGAGCACAGAATGAAATAATCAGAGCCTTGGGGACTCTGGAGCTCTCCTCTTTTAATTGGTTGACTAGAAAGAAATTCTTTCAATTTTCTCCACGTAAAGATCTGGTCTACCCTCACCATAAGGGAGGAAAAGCAATTTATTTTTCATTCTAGGATTTTTCCTACTTGTTCTCAACCTTGCTTTTTTGGAATAACAAACAATAGGATTTAGTGACAAACTTTGCCTTTCCTTGTGAATTTTTTGGTTTCTTTGTGTTTTATCTATCACTGTTCAAGCAAGAACTCAAAACTGTGTAATGAAAAGGTTTCCTGCTAGGCAAGGAAAAAGCTTCAGAGGTAATTATAGTTTTGTTTCTTTGGCATTTTGTTCCATTTAGTGTTTTATTAAACCTCTCACCTGATCTTTGGTGTGTGTATGATAAAAGGAAGTTTGTAGTGCAGGCACCTCTGATAGATGATATAATCCTTTTAGCAGGCAGGATGTAAAATAGGTCCCATAACGCACCAGGAAAATCTCAGAAATCTCTGGCAAGGCTAATTATTTTTTTCCTGGCCACTGAGCAATCACTGACTCTGCTGCAGCTTTTAAGAGCTTCTGACCTTCAATCTTTCCTGTACGCTCGTGCAGAGATTACACCCGCAGCCCTCAAGGACACGCACCTGGGTTACTCTGAAACCAGGGCTTGTGAAGGACAGATTTTGAGTGATGTGGTGTCTGCTCACTCTGTGCATCTCCAAAGGCATCAGCACAAACTGTCACCTTGCCAGGAGGGAAAACCAAAACCCTGGGGGCAGGGCTGTGGAGGGAGTTGATGGCCCCTGGTGTAAGGCTCTTCTCGAAAGAGAGCTCGGGGGCTGCGCTTTGCGTTAATGAAAGCTCCCCACCCGCGGGGGCAATCGCTCAGCTGCAGGTGTTGTGCTGCACACGTGGAGGCAAAGAACGAGGGAGAGACTCTTCCCGTGGGTTCCACGGAGATTCATTCAAGTGAAAGGTCCAGGGGCAAAGAGCCAAGAACAAAGAGGGTCGTGGGATTTTATATGAGGGAAATAGGGGCGGAGATAAGGGCAATAGCCAATGGGAGATTGCAAAGAAGGAGGGGTTTGAGGGGAAACAGCCAATGGAGAGCACGTAAAGGAGGAGCAAAGGGGAACAACCAACGGGGTGTCGAGTAACATGGAACTTTCTAGGACTGATACACATGTAATGAAGGGAATACATATTCATCAGCTCATACAGAAAGAGGGAAAGGGAAAACAGCAACCTATCAACTTGAGAGATGCTAACAAGGGAAACAAAGGATTCTGGGCTCTCGCTGTAACCACGACGGAGTGCTGCTAGCCTGGGGTGTCTGACCACTGGGCTCTGATGCTGTAGGCTCTTTGGGGCCATGGTGGCTGCAGCCACGAACACTGCAACTCTGACGCTGGCAGCTTTCTGCTGGAATAAACCCCGGGGCAAGGGCAGGGCAGGGCAAGGCCCCACTGAGAAACAGAAACTGGCTCCCAGTCTGGGAGCTGTCCCAGCCTGGTGCTGGACCCGCAGTGAGAGATGCAGCTGCTTTCTCCACAACCTCTCCAACCTCCTGAACTAGTGAAGGCGATGCTCTGCCAATGGTCCTTGTCTCAGGAAGGCTGGGAAATCTGATGCAGGGGTTTGAGCAGGCAGCAAGAGCCATCTCACCTCTCTCTGCCTCTTCTGCACACCCACTCCAATTTCCCTTTGATTAGGAGCAAAAGGTTTCATTAGAATAAGGCTCTCAAGTGTTCACCAACGCGTGGTAGTGTTTGGGATGCTCAGATTTTTCCAAGACGTCCTGAAATGTGCTTTCAGCTCCGCTGCCTGCTCATGTAGAGCTGGTAATGCTGAAGATTAGCTTTAAGGTCGCCAGAAATCAGAACTAATTTCAGAAATATGAGGCTTAACCTTCTTGAAGTATTCATTGTTTGATAAAATCAATTTGCGTTTAAATATCTTCACTGCAATTATGTTAAATTATGTACAAGGGCTGAAATCTTAATTTGATGGTCAGGTGCCAAGAGCTTAAGTCTCAGGTCATATGTAATTTAGAAATGAGTGTTTTAGCTCTTGTTTTAATAAGTTAAATGTTACCTGTTGTAGTGCTTTATTTGAAAGCATTTTCACCAGGGATGAGTTCATAACCATTCCTTTTCTGTCTCCTGAACAAGGAGCTTCTGCCCCTTGAAGTTTGCTCTCTCTGTTTAATGTTCTTCTGCTTTAAACACTGATTCCTGCCAGCTTCACCCTTCCTTCTCAGCATCCCCAGGAGACAGGAATGCCCCAGAGCAAAATGGTTGGGGTTTGCAGCCCCCAGCACACAGGTCTGGCTACCCTGGGGTTCCTTGGGAGCGGGAAGTCAAGATCTGGGAGAAAACCTCCCTGCTTTAGGTGTGTTTTCTTTTGAAACGAAATTGCCAAAGTGTGTGACTACCATTTAAATAAATAATCACCAGAGCTCTGTTTCCCTTCAGCTGACAGCCTGTTTCTTACTTCCGTAATTTTTATGGTTCCCCAACCAGAGCTCAATACAGCACATACACAAAATAATTACAACCAAGCAGAGTGTTACACTCTCTTTGAGGGGCCCATTTTTCAAGCATTCCCTCGGAGGGAGCTTTACCTCACCCTGGAGCTCTCAGTGCTGTTACAGCTGTAACTGAAACCCAAACAATGCAATTAAGGATTGCATCATCAATCAGCTGCTCCCTGTTGCTGCTCCATTAGATCAGGACCAACCAGCTTAAAATTGGGGGAAAAGAAGCAAAGTCCACCACAGGTCAGCACATGTTTTCTACACATGGAGGAAGCCTTAGGTGACTTTACAAACAGGACTGTGAGAAGACACCTCTGAGGAACTGTGGGCAGAGTTCTAAATTCTAAATCATCAGCAAGCTGCAGTGCTTGGCACAGTGGAAGATTGAAAGAAGCCTTCCTCTTGCACAAGGGAGGATTAGAAGTGCTCCTACAAATGATATGTGCTTCCATAAACCCTGCTCGCTCCGCAGGGTAAACCCTCTTCACAGACGGGAAGTGGCAGCACAGGCACCGAATGGATTTCGGAGAACTTGAACACAACTGGGATTCAACCCCAAGTCTTGGAACCCGTGGAAGTTTTCTGGAAACGGATGGATTGCCTTCATGTTGAGGTAATTATAATATTTTATGTCATACATGAAAAAGTCTGATTCTTCTGGAAACTGTTCCAAAGGTGTGTCTGTGCTCTCTGCTAAAATCATGCTGTACTATTGGCATAATAAATGCCCCAATTGTATTTCCTGCTAGATGTGGAGCTGGCTGGTTCAAGTACTGAGGATATTTTATGTATTCTGGAATACCTTTAGTTGTAATGGGGTTTTTTGCCCTAACTGGGACAGAGTAAAGCTGGACAAGATTCTTTAAAGTGTGATACTCTGCCTTACTGCTTTTAAGGCCTTGCTGTTGCTGGAATAGCATGGCAGCTCTCCTGCCTAATGAAAACCTGAGTCACTCAAACTATGATTTTACTTCTATCAAAGGTAATTTTCAAAGTGCAGGTGCACTCAGCAGGGCATGATCCTTGTAGCTAATGAGAGCTTTCCTTTTCTTTGCATTTACCTGCAGTTTTGCATTTCAGAGCCGCCCCTACAGGCTCTCAATGCAGACACCTGCTTTGCAAGCTTTGAAACTGGAGCTGGGCTGTGCTGTAACACTTCATCTCTGACAAATATTTTCTTTTGTTGTTATTCGTTGTGTATTTTCTTTAAAGTAATTCTTGGGCTGAAAGTCCATGCTCTGTCCTTGGGGTTTTTTGTGGCAATTTAACTGTTGTGACCTGGAGATTTCTGCTCATTTCATTTTCCTGAGTGCCTGAGCTGGCGTTGCATTAGAAATGAGGAAGGTTGAATGAATGAATGAAGGGTTGCTTCTCCCATCTCCCTCTCTTGTACAGTTTGTATGGAGTATCCAGTTGGAAAGGTTGCTGCCTCTCAGAGGTTCTTGGGCTCTCCATTTCTGGCTGCAAAGGCAGCATTTTGCTGTGACCCTGGGACAAGCGTGTATATTGTGATATCAAAATTGCATGTGTTTGAAAGTGCATTCATCCTGCCTTTTCTTTCTCCACAACAGAACTTTGTTTTCTTTATTTCTGTCATGTTGTGACTCAGTTTTTTTGAATTCTAATAATTTTTTTGCAGTGGTGGATAGGTGTGTGTGACCCATTCCTGCTTTCAGGCCTATTGAAGGCCACACTAGACCATTGAGATCTACCTTAGTGTGGATTTTTTTGAAGTCAGAAAAGCAGTGACAAATTAAACAAATGACAATTTGGCTCAAAAAAAGTGATGCAGCCTCTCGGAGGGTTGTGGCTGATAAACAGGAATGATGTATGTGTTTTCCTGCTTTGTGGAGTCAGAACAAAGCAGGCTCTGCGGGCATGCTGGAATTGCTCGCAGCAATATTTTCTGTAGCGTGAAACCAAAAAAGTGAACAGACAGAGCTTTCCACGAGGGTAACCGCTTTGGAGGGGATGAATCTCTTTCTCAGACACCTTAGAAATGTTTTTATAGCTGGGGAATTTCTGGGCCTAAGCAGCTGGGGGTGCATTCCCCAGTGCTGTCCTCAGGGTGTTGTTAGAGCCCTCAAATGGTTTGTCCACAGCCCCATCCCAGCAGTTTCCAGAGAAGTTCCTGCCAGAGGGAGGATGTGGCTGACCCAAGTGCCACAATGATGCAGCAAAGGCTGTTCTTGTACTTCCCAATCAGAGGCTGTGGGGTTTTCCTCTATTTCTTTTTAGTGGGACTCTAAATCCTCTAAGCAGAAGGTTGCAGGAGCTTAAACCTGTGTCTTGTTACCATCTGACTACAGCTTGCTCTTGGAATACTTTAGTAAATGTAACTTCAAATCCTGGAGAATATTAAGGGTACTGTCATGGGTCAAGTCAATGTTAGATGATACCGCAAATCATTAAAAATCCATCTTTTTATCCAGTGTTACTGGTATTTTTTATATACCAGTGCAATAAGTAACTCTATGCCTGAGGTGGATCTGTGCTTCCTTTTGGAAGTAACTGAGTGGCAAATAGACCTCACCGTAAATTAAAACAGCTTCCCATAAATACACTCACAAACTGCTCTGCGCCTGGAGCTCCAGGGTCTGGTCACTAAAAATGAACTGCAGGAGTTAAGGCAATTGGAAGCTCATAAGGAGGAGGAAATAGTCTCTCCGTGCTGGGGTCAAACCCCAATTCTTCATATCATCTTTTAGGGAAAGGGGCAAGGCTCCCTCCTGAGTGTTAATGTGGGGCACCTTCAGCTAAAAAAGAAAGGGGTCAGCAGGAAACTGTATTTCTTCAGTGGCATGCCAGGAATTGTATCCTTCTTTAGCCTTTTTTCCTTGCATCTGGCAAAATTGGGTAACTATTTGATTTGCTGCTTACCTCACTGGGTAACCTGGGACAGATGTCCTAAAACAAGTGCCATTGAGCAGAGCTGATAATGCACAGCATTTCTCCAATGTGTCTTTAGCTTCAAAATGCTTCCAAGCAATAATTAAAAATTGCCAGGGAATGGAGACAAACACCAGTGCAGCAGTTGTGTCGTGACTGACTGTGGGGCTGTGTCAACAGATGTCAGCCAAGTGCCACCAAAGGACTGTCCAGAGCAAAACTGCAGCTGCGCGTTTGTCACCTCCCTTGGAAGGCAGGGGAGGGTTATTTGGGATGGAGAAAATGTCAGCCTTCTGAACATTGAGTGAACCTGATAACAGCTTCAGTTACGTAGAGTTGGGAGAAATGTAGTAAATGTGAGTGCTGCTGTGCAGAGTGATGGGCATGGTGCTCAGGCAGGCTGCTGGAGCGTGTTAGTCAGGCTCAGCCACCTTCTCTAAAGCTCTTTGCACTTCTGTGCTGATGGCTGACATGCTGAGGATGGATTTGCTCTCAGGTGACTGGCAGGGGACTCTTGCTCAGGTGTCTGACCTGCTCTGCACAGCTTTAGGTGTGCACCCAACACCTGTGGCTGACCCTGTGACTGCCCCACTCTTCGTGCACAGCTTTGGGTGTGCACCCAACACCTGTGACTGCCCTGCTGTGCACAGCATTAGGTGCACACCCAACTCCTGTGTTTCAGCCATGTCTGAGGGTTTGTGTTTCCATGAGTAATAACTCAGCTGGTTTCAGTATCAGTGCATTGGTTTGAGCACGGCAGGCACCTCCTCCGGCTTCCCCATGTAGGGACAGGCTGGGCAGAGGTGCCAAACCCAAAAGAAGCTGGTGCCGTGTCCTGGTTTTTGGCCACAGGAATCCCCTGTGGAGCTGCATACTGGGGACAGCGTGGCCGGACAGTGGCCAGGCCGAGAGGGACCTGGGGGCACTGATGGACAGCAGCTGGACATGAGCCAGCTGTGCCCAGGTGGCCAAGAAGGCCAATGGCCCCTGGCCTGGCTCAGGAATGGTGTGGCAGCAGGGACAGGGCAGGGATTGTCCCCCTGTACTCAGCACTGGTGAGGCCACACCTCGAGTGCTGTGTCCAGTTTTGGGCCCCCAATTTAGGAAGGACATTGAGGGGCTGGAGCGTGTCCAGAGAAGGGCACAAGGCTGGAGAGGGGTCTGGAACACGAGTCCTGTGAGAAGTGGCTGAGGGAGCTGGGGGGGCTCAGCCTGGAGCAAAGGAGGCTCAGGGGGACCTCATCCCTCTCCACAGCTCCCTGACAGGAGGGGGCAGCCGGGGGGGGCAAGCTCTGCTCCCAGGGAATGGGGACAGGACAGAGGACACAGCCCTGAGCTGCGCCAGGGGAGGTTCAGGTTGGACATTAGGAAGAAATTGAGTGGCTGGGCATTGGAATGGGCTGCCCAGGGAGGTGTCACCGTCCCTGGAGGTGTTCAAGGACAGACGGGATGTGTCACTCAGTGTCACACTCTGGGTGCCAGGGTGGTGTTGGGTCACAGCTTGGACTGGATGGTCTCAAAGGTCTTTCCCATCCTGTGACTCTGCGAGGGCAGAGGCGGGTGCCCGGTGCATCACCCTGGTTTGTGATGGGTACAGGTGTGCTCTGGGTGCTCCCAGGTAGGGGAAGGGATGGCACTGAACTCTGCATATGCATGAGAGACTCAATCTCGAGTTTGGGGCGAGCAGCTTGAGAAGCCAGTGCATGTCTGTGCATGGTAATTTTGACATGAGCTACAGCTCTGGGGAGGAGGGAGTGCAGCTGTTTGCTGCTGCTTTCATGGTGACCCCATTATAATGGCCAAGAATAGCTCGCTGCACAGAAATAATCTATGCAAAGGACTCGGATAGCTATTTCTTGTAAAATAGCCCCAAAACATTAACACAGTTTTCTTTTGTATTATGATCAATCCCTGTGTATAAAGAATATCTGACTACAAAACACTGCCATGTCTGCTGATCAAAAGCCATCTGAAATTCTACCTGAATACATAAGTATGAATCTGATATAAATTTAGGTTTAGACTGAATCTCCTGCAGACATAAAAAAAAAAATCGCAAAGTAAAGCAGCCAAGCAAACAACAAAAAATCCCCAGACAACCCCAACACCCCCCAAAACCAAACATATCTACAAATAAACCCAAACCAAAAAACCCCAACCACAATCAAAAAAAAGAAACCCTGAGCTGTTTTTCTCAATGTTGTGTGAGAGTGGAGCATTTGAATTGTTTCTAGGTTTGTGATAGTTTAATTCTGTATAAAACTATTTTAAATCCTTTCACAGTTTTTAGAACATGAATGCATATTACCAGCTAAATAATACATTTACACACTAAGAGGAAGATTAGAAAGTAATGAAAGTAAAACTGAGACTTCTGAGTGAGTCTCTAAAAATATTCTGTAGAAATGTGTAATTCTGAGCTGTAAAAGAACATCTTTCCAGTGTTTAGATATTCAAATCCCTAGTTAGGATTCTTTTTTCTATCCAATCTTCATTTTATGTACCAAAAATCTGAAAAAAAGAGACCTTTTCGTTCTGTATATTTCAATCAGGAGAATGAATGTGCACATCCTCCCCTCATCCACCCCTGACCCATCCATGCTGTGCCTGCGCCAGGTCCCAGGGCCGCTCCCCTCCTGGAGCACTCCTGAGTGATTCTCCCGATGAATCTCTGTAATGGCCCATTATCCTGAGACCTTCGGCGCTGGGAAAGAGCCACATGCTCGTGCAGGCGCTGGCTCAGGATTGATGGGCCTCTTAAATTCTGGAAATAGGTCTGAGGTGCGCTGTGCGTCTGTCCAGCAGGGAATTGCAATTCCCAAAGTGCCCGGACTCCTCTTTGACTCGGGGAGCGCAGAAATCCAGCCTGGCGTGGCTCTGCTGTTCCCTTTACCCCTCTGTGGCTACAACAGCTTATCCAACCTCTAACGAATATCCCAGCATGCCTGTGTTTGACATCCACCTGTGATCGTATTCCTGCAAGTTCCACAGGGGTCAGGGTGGAGATGGATCTCAGACCCCCAAAGCACCTCCTGAAATAGTTTGTGTAGGATTTGGGATTTCCCACTGCCTGGGATAAACCCTTGGGGAATCGTTTGAGGTAAAAGAAACAGAATAAAGGGAGAAGGAAAAAAACTGACAAAAAATAAACAAAACAAGAAGACTCCAAATAAGCAAAAAAAGAAAAAGGCAAAAACCCACAAACCTCCAAAAGCTGTCATGGCACTCTCTGGTGCTGTCTCAAGGGAGAGCCTGACATCTGCATCCCAGTTTCTGGAGGAGCAGAATGCTGTAGGTGGCTGCAGGCTGAGCACAGCGCATGGTTCCGTGCAGCCTGGACAACTGGGGGACCTGAGTGCTGCAGTGGAGAGGAGAGAGCAGCTGGCTGGACGTCCTGAGAGCTTCCTACAGCTGGCACTGCATTAAATATTGAGTTCTGTTTATGGCTACCAACTGCAGCACACCAGAACCACCCACACGTCCTCTATGCATGCAATGCTGTTTGCACTGCGGAGGCTGAGTCCAGAAATCAAGAGAATCAGCAGAAAAGTCAATCAGATGATGTCAGGTTCGTTACCGGTGACAAACCAACCCCAGGAATTTAGGCTAGATTAAGATTTGGTGTGGTTGGGCTTGTCTGTCTCTCCCTGCACCCTGCTGTGGTTAAAACCCTTTTGAAAGCAGTTTGGGGCTGTTTGATTGTGGTTTGGTTCATAGAGCCACAGAACTGCATTCTTGGAAAGCATTACTTTTCAAATTACCCTCTAACCATCTCCTGCTGAGGTAATAACATATTTGGGCATCACAATAGTGAATTGTAGCATAGCACTTCTTAAATCTTGCAAGAGGAATATTAGCATGGGCTGAGGCCACCAATTTCTGTCACGCTTGAGCAGCCTGAGCAGTTGCTGCTGAATCAGGGTTGCCGGGAAGTGTTAGGGCTGGATTTGCTTCTGTTGTTGCAGTTTCTTAAAAGTCTGCAATTAATTTCCACTGGTGCCTTATTGCTGCACGCATCTTCTGAGCTAAAACACGTGCACCAAGTTCCGTGTTGGAAAACTTCTCCTGGCCCAGCTGTTCTGTCTGAGGGCTCCTGAGGCCACCAGAGCCTTTCTCTTGCAGGTCTTTGGCAGGGCCACTGTCGCACTGTTTGGACATAAAGAAAACACGCATAGTCGACTAGGCTGAGGAGCAATGAGAGAGCCAAGAGAGCTAAGAGAGAGTCAAAAGGGAGAGGGCAGAACCCTCTGACCTTTATGTATATGTTCTTAGAAATCACCATGGATTGGAGGTAGAAATTACCACCCCTCAATCACACTGGTCAAAGGAAAAATCTATCCATGTTTCCACCTAGGAGAATGGAATGAAAACAACAAGGACAGTTAGCAAAAACATGGCCATGTTTACAACAGCATGCGTGAGAAAGTACCACAGCAAAGAGAAACATTGAAAAACTGCAAAACTCAGGACAACAGGCCACCACTCAGAGACTCTGTGTCCATGGCTCAGACCATTGTCCCTGGTTTGAGCAGTGTCCCCAGGGGCACAGACCATTGTCCCTGGTGTCAGCAGTGTCCCCAGGGGCACAGACAATTGTCCCTGGTGTCAGCAGTGTCCCCAGGGGCACAGACCATTGTCCCTGGTTTGAGCAGTGTCCCCAGGGGCACAGATCATTGTCCCTGGTGTCAGCAGTGTCCCCAGGGGCACAGACCATTGTCCCTGGTGTCAGCAGTGTCCCCAGGGGCACAGATCATCCCTGGGTGCCTCATGGGCACATGAATGACACATTTGGATCAGTTCTCCCTGGCTGTCCCCACGTGGGTGTGGGAGCCACGTTCTCTCTGCAGTGACAGACTGCAATCACCCTCACCAGGCCTGCTAAAAAGTGTTAACGTTCTGTCTTCTGCCTCTGCAGCTCTCTGGGCTCCAAGAGAGTCAAAATATCTCAGAGTTAAAGCTCTGAGCCGTGTTCTGGAGCTGGGCTGTGCGGCACGACTCAGATCAAAGTGCCTGAAATGCAGAGGGTGAGAGGAAGGGAAGCTTGACACAGTTTTAGAGCTCAGCAAGCAGAGACGGAGGCTTTTTAGTGGTTTGGTGGTTTAGTTTATGCTGCTCTTTCCTTAATTTGTTTCAGTTGATGTGTTTTAAGAAGATGTTTAGTCTCTGCTATTCAAAGTTTTAAACTTGGGCTGTGTGGTTCACATTCAGCAATGCAATGATCTTCCTGGCTGAAAACACATGACTCCTCTAACTCAGTTATAGGAGAAGCTTATGGAAAACGTATTTTGATTTATACCTTCAGAAAACTGTAGAATGTCTAAACTGTATGCACTTTTTGGAATAGTTAGTGCAAAAAAAAAAAAAGAAAATAGGAAATGATTCTACAGCATGGTGGAAAGGTTGGAAGCAAACAATTGTGAACAGCAGAAATTTGTTTAAAGACCTAAATGATTTCTAATGAAAAGTGCTTTGTGGTAATTTGGCTGTACAAAGTGTAGGGGTGGGAGCCTTGTCAAGCTGTTCTGACAAAATGCAATAAAGGACTTGGATTATTTTTGCATTCACTAGGGGAATAATTATAATAAAACTCGAGCAAGCATTTTGCAAATATTAAATTAGAAATTATCAAAATACTCAGGAAGGAAAGTAGTAGCAACTCAAGAAATTGCCAGCTTAAATAACTTGTTGAAAGCAAATAAAACAACAAGGGTCCAACCAGATTTATTACTGGAAAAGGAGAAAGCAAAACAACATTTGGAGCTGCAGTGGAGCTGTGACACCGAACTCTGAGCTGTCTGGAAGGCTTTGGGCTGGGTGGTGACTTCATCCCCAGGACACATCTTCAGGAAAGGGAATAAAGACCATGTCAGCTCGGTTATCAGGGGAATAGAGCTGCTGGCGCACAGCAGAATCTGCTCAAGTGGTTTTCCAGGGCAAGATAAGATGACAGAAAAAAAATCCTCACAGAGCCACGGCACTAGTATGGATCTCACCATTCTGAGGCTGCATGGGCTGCAGCTCCTTCCTGCAGTCCCACATCATGGTGCAGCTGCAGAGATGGGTCTCTGTGAGGATTTACCCTGTGACATGCGGTCAGATTTACCTCCAGGGTTTGGCTTTCTGGGAGCACAGCCATGGGGAGGCTCAGAGGCAGCTCTGGATGTCGACGAGCAGGTGACCAGAGCCCTACAAAGCCATCCCGTGCTAACCTCGTTGGATGTCTCTGTATTTAGCATTAATTGTTTCTGCTGATACGGGCTCACACAGGAACTGTGTTTGTGCACCTACTCATTTGCATGTTAATGCGGTTCTCTAGGGCTTTTCCTTGATCTTTAACAATAGGAGAGCCTGGCTAATTGAAATTTATTTGGAAAGGGTTTATTTGCCTCTTGGGCTCGGGACAATAGAATACAACGGCTGAGGAAGGCTGCAACACTCATGTTAGCAGGGTTAGATGTTAATACCTGAGCATTCCTGTGCTGGCAGGATAACCCGACAGAGGGGCTGAGGGGTGCAGACCGATCCTTTCCCTGCTGACCACCCTAAACTGGTTTGGGCCCAGCCTGTTGTAGTGGGGGCTTCCCAGCTGCTGAGGTGGCAACTCTTGTTCAGAAGAACAAAGGGCCTGTGTAGAGCTGTCCATGTCCTGGTGTACACCTCTGACAGTGAACCTGGCTCCGGAGTGTGGCAGCGACAGCCCCCAAAGCCCTGTCCCAGTCACCACCACGAACCCCTGGCCATCTGGGCTATCCTCAAATGCCACTCATCACACCCTGGCTTTGTTTATTCCAGCAGATCTGGTTTTCCAAACTCCTCATTCCACTGTCGGTGGATTCTTCTGTCTCAGGGGGTCCTGCGAGCAGCCCCTTGCTCTGTGGGTGCCCCTTGGCCAGGGGAGCTGCTGGGCTGTGACAGTGGCTGTAGAAAATTGAATTTCCTCCTGGGAATTACCTCCAGGCTGGGAACATCGTGATGGCTCCATCCATCAGCTGCCCCCTTGGCCAGCGCCATCAGTCACACTGGAGCTGGAGGTCAGCATTTCAGCGTGGCAATAACATTTGGGGTGAATAATGATGATTACTTGCTGGGGGAAGGCTTGTGTGTTTGTACTGCTCGTCCTCTGTGGCCTGTGTTTCCAGCTGACTGCGTGGGAGCTGGCCTGGTGTGAATCTGCTGGGCTGCTCTGGGTTTAACCCAAATCCTGGAGCTTTTCTGTCTAGTTAGTCACCAAAAACACTGCAGGGGATGATTAATGCTTCTCTGTTCTCTGTTTTAGAACATGTCTGTGATTTGGTGGTCTCAGTCCATTTCTTTCCAAATATTTCATTGCTGGGTGTTATGTTGAGGGTTTTGATTATGAAGAGTTCATTAGAAGGCAGACAGCACATTTCCTGGTACAGAGCAGAGTATAATCACAGCTGAAGCACAGCTGTCAAAATAAAATGAGCACAAAGTGCAGCGAGTGCTTTAGCTGTGCTTATAACTCGTTAAATCAGAGAACTTCCCACTCCAGAGTGGTTCTTCCTGCCCATGGTGCAGTAAGAATGGGCTGCCATGCTGCTGGGACCAGAGCCCAACTGGATTTTCTCTTGCTGTCCTGAGGCAGAGCTGACGTGTGTTCTGGAGAAAGCGACTTTGTTTAGATTTTTTTCCAAACATTCCACTGTGTACCACGTACACAGGGGTGTAAAGAGCAAAAAAGGCATTTGCATCTCGAATGGCACCATCTGTGCCTCATCCTGAGCTAATTAGGGAGCAACTTGATTGCTCCTTCTGATAGGTGAGCCTGGGTTTCTAAAACATCCTGCATAAAGAGGTGGGAGAATTACACGGCTGACAAGAGCTTGCTGCTTTGGTCAGAATTAATATGAATTGCCAGGTACCGAGAATTTTCAGAATGTTTTGGTCCTTGGGTAGGAAGCATGGACTGGATCATCAGCTTTGTGTAAGATAGGCTGAACTGACACCAGCAAGCAAATTCCAAGCTGATCCCCAGCCCCTTGTGCATCTTAGGAGGAACCAGGCAGGGCACAGAGGCGGGCCAGGTGCTGTCCTTGAGGCAGGAGGGGCTGCAGTCACCAAAAATGGTGCTCTGCTCTCCTGTTTCTCCTCCACATGGACTATGTAGAACAGGATGAGAACTGAGCAAATGAGAAGGCAAATCCTGCTGGTGAGGAGCAGTGACCAGATGGATTTGACTTCAGTGGGTTCATTGGCATCTGCCCCTGAGGACAGATCTCTCTAGCCAGGAGTGCTCTGCAAAGAAGAGGGGAATAAAAAGGGTATTTTCTGGGATTGTCCAGATCACCTCAGTTTCAGGCTGGCTATAGGGCTTCATCCTCAGCAGCCACTTCTTTCATTCTGGCCATACACCACTGCCAGTGTCATGTCAATCCTTGCCAAAATATTTACCAGAGGAAGCTCAGTCTCGCTCACCTGAGAGCAGCAGCAGCAGCAGTAAAGTGAGGCACGAGAGAGCCTTCAATGCTCTCCGGGTGTAAATGCACCGTGTGTGTGAGCAAAGCTGCGTGTCCAGTAAGGAAACTCCTAAGAATGTTCTGAATTGTTGGGGTTTTTTTTCTTTTGCTTGTCTCTACATCTGTTTGATGTGAGTTTTTGCTTTTGACTGAAAAGGGTGTAAAGTAAGAAGCAGATGTACCTCCTGAATACACTGGGATACTCAGAAATCAGTCTTTGTTTGGAAAGTCTTTGGGAGAGCTGAGAGAGAAAAATAGAATATTAATAGCTGAATGAGTTAGTAAACTCTGCAAGCATTTTAGAAGCACCCTTCAAAGAAAAGATGTGGTAAACTTTAAATTAGTCCTGAGGGAGCTGCAGAGGACCCTCACCAAATAGAGCATTTAAATTAAAGAGTGTCAGGAATATACATTTTTGTCCCACCAGCTGGGGAACCATTTCAACACCTAGTTAATCATATCCTTTATGATGTTTATTCCTCTTCAAATGGAAGAATAAACCAAGATTAATACTACAGAAAAAATATTTCCCTTTACAAAATAATTTTAATGGAGTATTGGGAAGAAATGATGGGCTAAACTAATTCTGCTTGCCTGGAGTAACCTGGGAGCTGAAATGAATTTATTTCTTGTCTCAGTATATTAGGAATAAATGGAGGACTGAAAGCAACAAGAGTTCTTCATACAAGCATTTCAAAGCCGCATAAGAGAGTTTCAGGGGCATATCCTGCTGCACATTTTACCTTAAGTGTGTTTGCATCTATTGGAACAGTTGAGTTCTAATGTATGTTAGAGTTCATCTCTTAAGCAATGGTGATGAATATTTGTACATGGCAGACAGCGAAATGGGCAGTTTGACAGGTTTGCTGTCACTGATTAAATTCTTCCTCCACTTCCATTAGGGCTTTAAAGCTCACTTTGAAAATCTCATCCACACCCTTGATGTGATTTTTAAATGACATTTATGGTGTGTGTGAAACACAGTAACTTCTGCAGGCTCTGCATTTAATAATGAGCCTGGGAAAGGACTTGCAGGTAGTCCCTGGGAAATGAAAATGAATTTTTCAGCAGCAGCATCTAACGCTGTGGGGCACTGGTGGTGGGTCTGCTCAAGTTCTGCATTCCTGGGAGCAGCAAGGCCTGTTTCAGCAGGACTGTAACATGGAAGGGACACCTGTTCTCAAAGCCATTCCGTGGTCACACATTCCTGGGTCAGCCCTTCTGGCTGAGCTCCTGGAGGAAGCAGAAATAACCACACAAAGAAATACGTTTGTTTACCTGCAAATCCACTCAAAATCAGAGTGAAATCAAAGTCTGAGCACAGCACAAAGAGAAAGCAGAGAATCTCTGGGGAAACGCTGGGGAGAAGTTGCCAGGAGTTTTACACAGCCAGCGGTGACAAAGGCTCGTCCTCTGTCAGCGGGGGAAGCTCTGCTGGTTTCTGAGCAGAATTTGGCCAGATATTTGTGTGTGGAAGAGAGAGTCTCTGACAGCCCTGGCAGGAGGTCTGCACATCAAGAGTCAGTGTCCTCCACCTCCCAGGATGACTCTCCCTAAAGGCAGCCTCTCAGATTCCTGTTTTAATTAGAACTTATTCCAGTTGCATGGCAGCCACTGTACTTTCAGCTGCTGGAGGCTCCTGGGTGTGGAAGAGTGGGGCTGCTCCTCTCTCAGTCAGGGCTGCATGTGCTGGGCCAAAGGCAATGGGGTTTTGTGGTTTTTTAATACAGAAATTCTCTCTAATAGCTCCAAATGACCTGTTGAGTGGTGCAGTGTGCTTATCACAGGATCTTGGTAGGTGTTGTTTGTTGGTACCAGAACAAATCTGAACTGGAAATGGAGCATCTTCTCCTCTATCTGTCATTTACCTTTCCCACCCTCTTCTTTTCAGAAATTTTCTAACCAAAACCCTCCATTCGATGGGTTCAGGCTTAACTTTTGGATATTTAGCTTGTTTAGAAGAAAACTTTTGTTACTGACTTCCAGGCCAGTTTTTCCTCCCCTGTTCCCTGACAGCAAGTTTGAATAACAAGTAAACCTCTGCTGGCTGTAAGATTCGACGTGGGAGAAAACGCTGATGTTGTGTTTATTTCCAGTGCTTTTAAACTCCTTTTCAGGGCGAGAGGCAAACACAGCACTGTGCAAAATGTGCCTAAAGCTACAGTTCTTTCATTTCCCTGCATGGTGCCCATAAGAAGAATTATTAAACATGGTTTTCACAAGGCAGGCATTTGTTTTTTAAATCAAGATCGGAAGATACGCTGGGGCTTAAGAGATTTATGTGCTATTGCTTTTTATAATTGTTTCTGTAAATGGATGTGAGAGTTGAATCACTTAGCATCATTTGCTGGGCTGGGAGAAAGCAAGGCATTTTAAATCGAGCTTATTTTCCTAGGCAGGCAGATGATCTGTTATTGCTGAGAACACCTTGGCGTTGGGGTTTATTACTGCGTGTTTATTGCTGCCTTTGCCATGGGAAAGGGGGAAAATGTACAAACAGCAGCTCACGCTGTCAGAACTCCAGGACAGCTTTGAAAATGCGCGTTCTTCATGTGTGAGCAAGATTTATTTTCACAGAGGCCATTCATATTGTTTTACTAACTTTGATTTCGCTGGTTCCAATTTACCTAGCACCAGCTGTGAAAATCAGGTTCCTGGATGTTTGTAGTCCAAAGACAAGAATTTCTTGTTGAATTTCTGTAATCAAAAGTGGGTGTGTGTGTTCATACTCCCTATGAAAGTGTGCAGTTGCTAGCTTGGCCATTTTTTTTTCTTCTTGCCACCATTCTTCTGTGTATATGCTATACTACAGCAAATTAAAGATGCAATTTTACTTCCAACACAGAGTTAAATCTTATTTTAAGGACACTTAATGCAGTCGATGTCAGGTTTTTTGTGAGTAAAGATAAATAGAAATTTTAAATAATTGATATTTGGATTTATTCACATTTCACCCTGTAAAAGGGAATTAGTTTGAGATGCTGAGAAAAATACATTATTCATAATTTCATGTTAGAAATAAGAAAATTAATAAGAAGATATTTGGCATGGACCATAAAATCTCATTAGCAGCAGTGTTCTGAAACAACCTAAGAGAAGAAATATATTTAGTCAGACCAGATTATTACATCTCAGTCCTACAGAGTAACCTCTGCCCTCCTGATTATTTTGTGGGACTTTAAGATATTGCTTTATTTTACTCATTAATTTTCCCCTCTTGAAATTAATATTTAGTGAGCAAAGTCCCAGAATAAGTCCCGCTGCCAAGAGTGGTTTGCAGATTGAAGTATTGAGTGAGCAGGAGTTTTTCTGTGTTAGTTTTTGCTCTGCTGTTGTCCCAGACTGAAGGAGAATACTCTGAGTGCAGCTGTGAGCCTGACAGGCTTTTCCTCAAAAAAGTTCTTGGAGAAACTTTCCATCCCAGTTCCCAGAGAGAGAAGCTGTTACTGCGAGAAGCTCTGCACGGTTTCCATGCTCCCCCTGGGGCCTGCAGGTGCTTCCCTGGCACGGAGATAATAAAGACATTGAGATGCAGCATTACAAAATCAGTCAAACAATTCACTCTGGTAGCTGCGCACAGGGCAAAGTGGAGTTTGAAGAATGAGGTGTCACTAATTACTTTTTGTGATTGAATGGATTGATAATCCAGTGCAGAGTCAAAACGGCCTCTGGTGAGGCTCCAGCCCAGGGAAATCTGCAGGAAAACCCCTTTATTTCCATGGTCCCAGAATGAACACACCTGGGCAAGTCCAGGCTCTGCTTTGCAGGAAGCTGTTGCTCTAGAGCTGATTGCTGGATGAACCCACACGACTCTGAACTAATACAAAGCACTGGCGGTCACAGGTGAAAACCAGAGAAGAAAAGTTGGTATTCAAGTGTGATTTCAGCGTGCAGCTCTGGATATTCTCAGCCTAGGTGACCATAAGCCTTGGCCCTTTAGCTCCCTGGCGTTTCCCAGCAATGGAAACCAGTACATTTCCAATGCTTTCAGTATCAGTTTAACATCAGAGCTTTCACTAATGTGCATGCTCCTCAAATTCCCCTGCACACTCTGCAGTGGTGGTGTCATCCAGGATGTCCCTATTCCAGCAGGAATTGCTCCATTGCTGTCTGAGCTTGGTTTCATCTCTCAAAGTGCAGTATTGCAAAAGACAGACAACTTCAACTGCCTAATGAAGTACTAAAAAAAATATTTATTTTTAGCTGCATCTTGCTCCAGAGCCCTGTTTTCCAAGAGTGAAACCACCTCTTGGCTTTGCAGAACACTGAGAGGATGGCCATGGGCTCATCCAGTGCCATGGAAAGCATTTGAAAGGCTTCATTTCCATAAAAATACCTTCAGAAGTTGCTTATGTCTTAATCCTGATTTGAAATATTCATATTAGATTACATCAGATCATTTCCGTTTCTTTTTTTGCAACAGGCTCTGTTTAAGGTCATTCTATAGCATGGGGTGCAGGGCAGCAGGGGTCACACAAGCAGGGGGGTTCTGGCAAACTCTTGGACATTCTGCTCTAAAATAAACCCGACACTCACCAAAGTCCGATGTTTGAACGCTGCTTTTGCCTCGTGTTGCAATTTTGGCCGTTTTTCCTGTTGTTTTGTGTTCTCTTTTCTTCTTCCTTGTGTACCTCTTGTGGCTTCTCATAAAAGCTTTCCTCTAATGGCCATTAAGGTCAGCAAGAGGCACTGCAGGTAAAGGTGGTAATGGTCGTTCATTCTTAGAAATCCAGGTTATTTTTAAAAGGAAAAATTCACACCCTCATTAGGCTAAAGACACCGGGACATTTCACCTGGGGATGTGTGGTTCCACTCCAGTGATGTGTGGGACTAATTAAACGTGTTGTCTATAGCACAGCAGGCGTATTATTTATTTTATTATGCCTGTAATATCCAGCTTAAATATTTTGAAGAACCTGTTTGAAGGCCCAGAAGTACCTAAGTGGAAGTTTTTCAGATGATAAGAGGAGATGCCTCAGAGGTGTAATTCAGGCTCGATGTGCTCTTGTTGCTAAATTCTTCTCTAGGGCTGCGGAAAGAGTTTTGACCCAAATGTTCTGGGCACATCAGGCTGTGCAGGAGCTGTAAACGAGAGATGAAGGATTTTCAGGCAGGCAAAAGGATTTTATTAAACTGTAGTTGGCTGAAGGAATCATCAGCAAGACAGAAGGGGAAAAACTAAAGGTTTTTAAACAAATCTGTTCTTGGTCTCCAGCAAAGGTCCCAAGAAAGCATCAGGTGATGTTTTGTGCCATGGAAATTTCAACAGAGAGGAATTAAAATTTGAGGGAAACAGGCTACTGCATTTGTTCCTCCTCACAGGTGCAGAAAGAACATTGGATTTCTTAACATTCCAGCCTAGCAAGCTTGGTAAAAAAAAAAAGAGATAATAATAAATATATAACTAGACACACACAGATAGATCCAGCTGGCAAATCAGCTGAAAGTTACGCATTGCATTCAGAGAAAAGCACACCCTGTCTCTCTTGCAGGACAGTCTGGATGATGTGAAATATTTTGTACTTATAAATTTTGACAGGTTCTCTTTCACTCTGAGAGAAACAGAAATACCAGAAAGAAGAATACTACATGCACTAAAAAAGGAAATTAAAAAAAGAAAATGAAAAGGTTGGGAGGGTCAAAAGAATTTTCTCCTTGTGGAGAAATCTGTGTCTGGGGGGAATCCACAGGTAGCTGGTTACGGCTGCTGGGCAGTGCTGGGATTATGATCCATTATACTGCCAGATAAACCCGGGGCTCAAAGCCTTGCCTCTGGAAGATGCAGGCATCACTCTCCTTACTCAATCATTCTTATTTTTAAACAGAGGGAACTGTTTCAGGGGTTGGTGGTTTGTTGGTTTTTTCCCTTTGCTGATCTGGTTTTTGCAGCCTGGTAAAATTTGTATTTAATTGGTAGTGAAATGCAGGGCTCTCCACACCAAAATAATCATTTAGACAAGCTGTGTTCTCAAACATTTTTTTCCTTCTGCTAAGAAAGCAATAATTTGAATAGTGCTGCGTTCCTGCCTGCCACATCCCTTTAAACGTCTTGTTCAGAGGCACTGCAGACACAGCACAGGAAAAGCAGAGCAGCTCTTGTGCCATTTTTCATCACTGACAGCGCAGCTAAACCTTCATGAAAGCTCTGTCTCCAGAAGAGCAGGTGCCTGACAGAGGAGCTGCTCCCGACTGCAAAGAACAAAATTACTTTCTCAGAGCTGGGGACTTCTATTAGGTTGAAAATTTAATTTCCAGATGTTTGCTGAGGGATCCTTTGTAGCCCTTCCACTGCTCAGTGGCCCTAAAGAAGCCCATGGTGTAAGGGTAAAAGCAATGCCTGTGATTGACAACCACCATCGCCTTCCTTTCAGTTTGGGATGCTGGAACAGGATTCCTGTATGTGCTGGTGCTCGAGCTGCTCTGTCACAATGCAGCCCTTGCGTGGCCATGAAGTGGAAGAATTCCTTTTGTGCCAATACCATCCCATATACAATTTATCAGCCAGGGGAGTTAAACAGCAGAGAGGAGCTGAAGTCATATTCTGCTTTTGGAATGCAGAGAAGCGTTGCCAGCCTTTCAGGAGCACAGGTGGTGCGGCTGGAAGTGGAGTCAGACAGGAAAGAGGAGCTGTGGGCTGCACAGCGAGGATCCAGTGTGCACATGGGGCTGGAAGTGGAGTCAGACAGGAAAGAGGAGCTGTGGGCTGCACAGCGAGGATCCAGTGTGCACATGGGGCTGGAAGTGGAGTCAGACAGGAAAGAGGAGCTGTGGGCTGCACAGCGAGGATCCAGTGTGCACATGGGGCTCCCAGTGCTTACAGAGATTTTGACATCTCTTCAAGGATCATAAATCTGTTTTCTCCCAAAAAGCAGGGTTGCAATGATCCTTGTTAGAGTCTGTGGAGTCTCTTGGAAGGAAGTCTCTTTGCTGTGCATTTGGCAGGTCCTTGGCCGTGTAACCTCAGTGTCTGAGCTGTGACAGAGGAAGGGCCGAGGGGACCAGCACCAGTCTGGTGGCAGCAGGACCAACCCTGCCGTCCATGAATGTCCTGCTCAGCTCTCCTGAGCACTAAAAACACTCAGCACCTCTCAGAGCAGCCCCTTTCACTGTCACTGGAGCTTACAGGATTTCCCCATTGAATTATGTGAATAAATACAAGGTACAGCTCTGTAAGGTGCTAAATGTCCATCTCGGGCTGCTGAAGGAACTCAGTTCCCGTTGATCTCCAGATAAACGACGTAAAAGCTGATGTTAAAGAGAGTTAAACACACTCAAAACATTCCCTTCTCTTTGGGAAAGTGGTGAGCATTAGGAAAAGCTGATATATCAGATATCTGGTCTGGATTTTCTTCTTGTGCTGGTTTCTCTTTGTATGTGAATAGATGCGTACAGACGGATCTTAGAGGTACGTGTAAAATACAGGAGAAATAATGCTCACCAGAGAAATGAATAAATGTGGGAAAATCACGGATGATGTAAAGTGACCATTTCTTACAGGGGAATTGCTCCTTGTAAATAACATATTCCACTCAGAGAAATTGTAAATTATATGTAGATCACTGATTTTTCTCATGAGTCACAGACCTATAACCTGGATAGAAATCTCTTTGTGTTCAGCAGCATTGTTGGGTCAGAAGTTTTCTTGTGTGACTGTGAACTTACAGACTTCCACGAGGGCAGCCTGTTGGGCTCTGGTGTGCTTTGCTGGGGAATGATTTTGTGGATAATTTTGTGGATAACAGCTGGAATGGATAACAGCTGGAATGGACAAGGTGCCCACACCCAGGGCAGAGATTAGCCCCGACAAGATCTGTGCTTGGCAGGGTTTAGAAGATTAAGTTCTCCAGGGGTCACCTCCAGCTGTGGTTACCACCCAAAAGTTGAAAACAAAGCAGGTTGGTCCTTAAACCCGGTCTGTTTAAATTGCCTGCGGATTTATTCTCTTTTTATAGCACATACTGTTATTTTAAAACATTTTTTGTCTCAATCTCCGGTAATTATCACCCCCCACGCATTACAAAGGGTACATTTTGGAATTCGTGATTCCAGAATACATCACCACCCTCCAAAGTCTGAGAGACACCAGGAGTAAGGTTGAAAAGTGGTTTTAGTTGGAAAAAAATACTCTGCCCCCTAGTTCATAGACCAAAACACAGCTGGAACAGTGCTGAGGCAGAGGATGCTCCCAGGAGTTTTTTCACTACAAACGCAAAACAAAAACCACAAAAATAACCAAACTCTACGGGCACTGAGGACAAAACCCTTCCATGCAGTAGCACAGAACCCATGGTTTTTGCTAAATGTCCTAAATGGTTTCTTCTTAGCTGGAAATGCATTCCTGGAGTCAAGGAAGCCTTAGGGGGAGGAAAAAAGAAACCATCCAGGGGGAAAAGTTGTGAGCATATTCCAATGAGTGTGTTAAAAGAACTTAATTTTTTTAAATTGTTCTGCACAGTGCCTTTTACTGATAATCCAATTCACCCTCCAAAATTACATGGGTTTTAGATGTTTTGCAAGAGTTGTTCCAGATAATTCTTTATCAGCAGAAATTGCTCAAGGAGATATATTATAAAGTCTTCCTTCATTCACTGATAGCTTCAGACTTTTAAGAAAGTGAGAAATAAAATTATTTGATAAAATCATTACTCTTTCTCCACTTAAAGATTTTAAAGGAATTGATAAATTTTAAAGGAAAAGGAAATCTCCTTCGAGATGTAATTCTTCCAGAATAACCCACAAGTGTGACTGAAATTGATTTGCCTTGGGATCAGAGGAAATCGTAATTTTTTAGCATGTTTTTAGTTAGGAAAAGCAGTTTATGGACACAAACTTTTCAGCCTTGAGGGATGTTGAAAACAATAATTTTTCATGATGAGATAAAGTGGATATATGGTGCTTGCATGTGTAGTGAAGTGAGTTTTTCTATGCCATTAATTATCAGTTCCTGAACGCTGCTGAGGAATGGTTCAGATGCTCAGATGATCTGTCTGGGCTGCTCTGGTCTGTAGTGCTGGGTGTGATTTATCTCCCATCAGCCAGAAAACAAATCTCTCGGAAAGATTAAAAGTTGAATTTCCCTGTGAATCCTGTGACAAGGAACCCGCTGCTCTCCCCGTTGCTCCGGTGTCCCTGTGCATTCTGCAGTGCCCTCTGAAGGGGTGACAGAAATATCGCTCACCGCAATTCTTCCTCAGTGTTTCACTCTGAGCGCACAGAAACCCAAACAAGCATCACAGGAAGGTGATGTTTCTGAGGTGATTAACAGGTGGGAAAGGTGTGTTTTACACAGCGAGGAGGCTTTCCTCTGTCACCTCACGTGGGATCTCTGGGACAAAATCCCATTTCAGTTCCATCCATGCCAAATCCACGTATTTCATTCAATCCCACTTAAAGCTTTGCTCCTCAGCACACGTTTGTCCTACAATACATGGGGTTGTTGCCTTCCATGTATGCTGGAGCCGAGGTTTTGGGGTGAGATCAGCAATATTAGGGCAGCTCCAACAAATCAATGCAGCGGCGTCCCCGAGCCCCAGCGCAGCAAACCCTCAGCTCTGCGCTGATGTGCAGCACTGTCAGTTCCCGCCTGGGCACAGCTCCTGCAATTTGTTTTCATTTCTGTCGAACCACCAGAGTCTTTTGTGCTGCCATTAGCACTTTGGAAGCATTAGGGAGCAAAGTGAGATGGATTCCAATCCATAGATGTGCAAAATCAAACTAATCTTTTGGAGCTGCAAGTGAAATTCGGAGAGGCTCGGAATTCCTCAGAGTCATCTCTCCAAATTCATCGCAGGAATCATCAAAGCCCTGTTTTGCTGCTTTATCTTAGTCTGAAGAGGAGAAGTTACTTCTCCTGACTAGACAGTGTGTTTTATATTCCAAATACAACCCCGTGCCTGCTCAAACTGAAGCCTCATTTATTCCTCGGCGCTCTCTGTGAGAGCAGAATTCAGTGTCTACAAAATGCCTACAGAAAAGTGGCTGTGGGAGAGCAGGATGTAGCCAGCAAACCTCTCCTTTGGAGTTTACCACACAAACATAATTAAATCTCATTTCTTTAAAATAAACAGTTTTTCTTTGGGGTGAGCAGGGAAGCCCACACAGTTATCTGTCCTGTTTTGCTTTCTGTGCATGCTGTCAAGCTTGGTAAATTTTTTAGCAGCTGTCAGAGTAAATTTGTTACCAAAGAAGTCGAAGTTCCTGTGCAATCCAGGAGGGAAAAGCCCTGCTGACTCGGTTTTGCCTCGGCTTTTGTCTTTACCACACTAAAAGTCTCATATAGTTAAGATTCATGAACAGTGCTAGTTAAACAAAACTTTTCATCTGCTAAAGTAGAGGGTGTTTGCGTGCAAAATATGAGTGCGTTTATATTTAAAAACCAATTTAATAATAGCCCACTTTTTAAAAATTCTGCTTTGATCACATAGTCTGCTAAGAATGCCAGTGTTAAACTGATGGAATGGAATTGGAGAGCTGGGGTGGGGACAGCACAACTGCAACTGCTCTGAGACAAGGGAATTTCTGGTGATGCTTGGGTGAGGGAGGAAAACTGCCAGATCTGTGACTGAGGGGTCTGAGGCTGTGTCCCCACTCCTGGGCAGTGAGATGTCACCCTAAATGTCAGCACTGCACAGAAACCTCTGAAAGAGCCACAGAGAATATGGCTCAAAAGGAATAAAATCAAGGAATAAAATATAAGTGTATTACAATGTGTTTGAATTTATTAAATATTCCAAATATTCCTGATTTTTTTGGGTAGAAAACCTGCGCTAAACTCCGCTCATGGATGTGGTTGCTCAGCAGCAGCCGGGCCTGTGCCTTACCTGCCTCTCTCCCTCCTGCTCCAGCCAAGCTGCTCTGCCTTGTTCTGACGTGCAGCCATCTGCTCCCAGCCTGGGAAGTGAATTCTTTGCTGCTCTGCCAGTCTGGGTCACTGGCAAAGCACCTCTGGGCTGTTACTCGGGAGAAATGAAAGTTCAGAGTCCCTCTGCACACCTGGGAGCAGCAGCCAGAGCTGGGAGTGAGAGCCAGGAACAGCGAGAGGCAGGAGGGGATTAGAGAGGTTTATTTTTCAATTCATTCCTGCAGAAATGTGCCCAACTCTGCTCCCACCAACCTTCATTTGCACGAGCAGCTCTGGGCCTATTGATTCCCACCCAAACAAAAATGCTTGGAGTTCACGTAAATGAAAGCCAATAGGTTTTGAAAATAAACAATAAACCAAGCAAACAACATTCTGACCCCCCAAAAAACATCACACATGGAAACGGAGCAATTTGAACTCCCCAGAGTGATCTTCCCTTGTTTTTTGGGGAATGTAGAGATCCCCACATGCTGATCAGCTCCTGAGGAGGGCTGAGCAGTCAAGCTCCTCGTTTTCAGACTGTCCTGGGCCTGTGCTGGTTTTGGCTGAGTCTTTGATTGCTGTGTGATCCCTCTCAAACTCCTGGACTCCCTTTCTTGGCATTATTTACATTTTATTGATCAACTTCAGCCTTTTTCACATGTGAGACCCCACCCCTGACCCAGTGTCCATCTGATGACCACGCCAGGGTGATCTGAGCTTTGCCCCTTTAGTTTTACAGCAACTTAAAGAAAGTCAAGAGGATCAATCTGCCTCAAACCCATTTTAGTTTTTTCTCAGCAGGAAGAATAAATAAATGGGGGAGGGAAGAGTAATTCAATATGAAAAGTTGCATCATTTGCTACCCAGGTCTGCTAATGAAAGTATCACTGTTATCAGTTTTATTCTATTTATTGCATCAGTTCGTTATGAGGAGTGGATTAATATGGCTTCAGGTTAGGTTTTATAGTTACATTTTGGGGGAAATGTTTATTTGCATGATATCTGTATTATCTTTTATTCTTTTCCTGTGTTTTTCAAACTTGCCTTGCTTTGCATAACTGATATTACTGATACGAGCTAAATTTGCTGAAAATATCACCTTGGTACACTCTTTAATGTATTTTATGTGTTTGCAAAATGTTTAATTTTGTTGGGGAATGGAAGAACAGAGAATTGCCCTTTTTTTGCAGTCTGTAAAAGAATTCCAGCGTCCTTAAGAAAAATCCTGTAGTACAGTTTTATAAAGGTCTCAATAGATTTACACTCAGTATTTTAATTTTTTTAAATTTTTATGCAGTGAGGTTTCAATTTGTAAAGATTTCAGCAGTGACCCAAGTCCATTCCTCCTGAAGTCAGTGGGAAAACTGTGATTGATTGATTTTAGCAAGAGCAGAGCGAGCCAAGAGCAGGGAATTATGAAAATCACACCCAAGTGGGAGCAGAGCTGGGTTAAATATTGGAAAGTGCCTCGCTGGCTGCAGACTGTGAGAGTTATTGAATTTTATTCTGGGTGAATTCCTCACCTGTAACTGCACACGGCTCCACCCCAAGTGTGGAGCTGCATTTTGGTGGTTTTGGCCTTGGGTTGCCTTTCAGATTGGGAACTGTCCCTGACCCATGGGTAAATTGGGTCATGGCTGCAGAAATCCTGGGGATTTGGGATCCCCCCGGTTGTTATCCATGGTCAGGCAGTGCCCCGTGCCCTGGCAGTGCCCCGTGCCCTGGCAGTGCTGGCAGGCTGTGACTGAGGCTCGCAGGGTAATTAGGGTTGCTGCTGCTCACAATGCAGCAATCGGGGAGCGGAAGGCACAGGTAGCACACAAAAGCTGATAAAAATAAATTCCTGCGTCAGCCGGAGCTGCAGCCTCAAATCTTCTAATCTGCCAGGCTGGAACCTGCAATTTGTTCTCATTCAGAATTCCCAGGGAAGTCATGGGCTCATTTCAGCTCCTGATCAACTCCCCAGCGTTGGCATTGTGGATGCTCCTCTCCAAAGAGAATTCGGAGCTGCTGGTTCTGATTGTCCTGAAACCCCTGCACACGGTCTGAGGGCTTTAAGGGGCTCAACTCAGGATCTGTAACACCCACCTGAGCCTTTTTCCATGGGAAGGAGAATGGGAAGGAGCAGACGTGGATAAGAACCAGCACCATTCTGATCACAGCTTGGGGATTTTGCTCAGGGAGCTCCTACATTAAATTTTATCTCTGTTCCAGTTTTGTGGCATCTGAGTGAGTTTCTTCGGTGTTCTCTGTGCCCTTGTTTTCTTCAGGATCTCTGTGGGAAACTTGCAGAACCACTGCTCCCGAGTTTCTCTAAATGTTACTGATTTTGGCTCTGTTCTGACTCCAGCCCTTCCCTTCCCTGCCCTTGGTTCCACTTTTGCACCATCAGCGAATTTAATTCCTCCACTTTTTATAAAGTGATTTTGAGTTATTGGCATACAAACCGTGCATGTGCTGGTATCAAGCTGACAGCTCTGCGAATCTCAAACTGCTCCTATGCCAGGTACCTTTCTCATGTCAAACAGGAGAATCTGGAGTGGAAGATGTCTGATTTATTTTCCTTTTCAAAGGCTCAGCTCCTCCTTAAATAAGATGAGTATTTGTGCACTACTCCTTTTGCCTTAGGCAGAGTTCTTGTGGACATTAGTTCAGTTGCATAATAGCCTTGTAAAGTAAATAAAATATCATCTTCACACATACCAAAGCTGAGGACAAAGCAGCGAAGACTTTCTAGGATAATGCTGGAAATTTGGGTGCATCCAGGATTTGAACTTTTAATCCAGCTCACATTACTTCCCTCATTATAACATCACATGATCATAGATATCCAGTATATCAACCCAGCAGGACTCAATTAAATAGCAAATGGTTAATTATTACAGCTTCCCATTAGTATCTACTCTTAATACTAATTTTAGATTCCTGAAAAGCGTTTGAGGTGTGTTTGTTTTCACTCAGGTTATATTTTTAGCAGCTGTATAATGTTACCTGATGGTAGCAAGAAGCATAATTAGCATCTTTTTGTTAATTAAATCATGCAAATGTACTTGATGCAGACACCTACGGCACTTCTAATGCAGATTAGTGGATGCTGGGTAAAACATCCCCTAATGCTGCCTGGGAGGGGCTCACAGGTGGGACAAGGAAGGGTAAGGTGGGTACAGCTTGTTCTGGGTTGAGTTGTAATTTTTTCCCTCTGCAGAGTGATGGAAATCAGGATAATTGTGTTAAGTGCAAGTTGCAGAGGCATTAAATGGCTCTAGAAAGAGCTGGATTTATTTCGTGCATGAAGTTTGGTTGTGAGATCTCCTGAGTGGATTCCCAGCTCCTTGAAGCCAAGAGCAAAACCTTCAAATGCATTATTTTACCCTGGATCTCTTTCCTTGAAGGCAAACTAGAAGTTATCAACTCGTACGCCTCGTTATGAGAATCAAAACCGCTTTATTGAAAAGAGGTTTTTATAACACAAGAGACAAAAGGAAAACAATTAATGTGGCAGAAGTGCAGACTGTGCTGGTTGTCAGCGAGTTTGGGGTGTCAGCTTTTAAAAAACAGAAAAATACCCAAATGTGCACCACCAGAGGATTCCAATTCTGTTGTCTCTGTCACCCCTCTTGAGAATACACTGCTATAAAATTATAAAATATAGAAGTGGCTAAAAGAGTTAGAAAATGTTTGTTTCTTTGGGAGGAGAGCTCCTGAAGTAGTTTTGGTGCATTTAAACATAACGACCTCACAGGCTGATACTTCCCTATGGTGCTACACGGTGATTTTATTTGAGATCTAAGGTAAAAACTTCTTTATTTTATAAAAAAGCTTAATGAAAAATTGAAAAACCAGCATCTAGAAAAATGTAAGCAGTGAGATGTTTTCATAAAAAAGCCATTTTAGGAGGTAAATAGACCTTTCATTTTTATTTTTGTGGCTTTTAAGATTGAAAGATAATAAAATAAGAATATTTTAACGATCCTTTTGTTCTTCAAAAGTGTAGCACATCTGATTATGGAATTATGTACGACTCCTTGATTAGAATTTTGATTAGTCTAGTAAATTGAAAAATAACGAGCTGAGATCTCATAACACGAGGCACAGTCCTCAAAATGAGCAGGGCTGGGAACGGAGCTTTCTGGAGAATATTGGGCACCACTTGCTGCAGTGCCACCCATTTTTCTCACTTTCTCTCACACTGATGGGCAGCGTTCTCCTGTTGAAACTCATTTGCTCTCAGTGCCTGGTGAGACAAAGCCTTTCCGAGGAGGGGAAATCTCAGGTTTATTAATCCTCAGGAGTTCCAACCTGTCAGATGCTGGGGGTCCATCAAAACCAAGTTTCCTTTGTGCTTTCTCCACTTCTTTTCCCCCACCTCAGACCCCCAGGCAGTATTATTCCATCACAGGAATTTTTTCCTAATAGCAGAAGGTGACATCCATACAGGATTTGTGTCACACCCCAGCTCCTGGTGTTTATTTTGGTGTGTTCACCTTGTGCAGAGCCATGAATAACTGCACTGGAAATTCTGTAAATGCCAGGTATTAATTTGACTGCGGCATCCTCATCCTCCAGAGGAAATCTGTATTTTCATCAGTTTGTGCTTTGGGGGGAAGCGTGAAGCCCCTTCAGAGATGGTCGCTGGGTAGAAAAAGTGAATTTCTGTCTGTGTCCAGCTGGATCCTAGTGATTAAAGCCTGAATGTGTCCTCTTGAAACAGAAAGATCTGTACCTGCCATCCTAACCTCACTGGTTAGCCTAAGGAACAAACCTGAGCAGTGTTAATTGAGCAGTAAAGTGAAATTTTCTTGGTTTCATGCTGTGGGAACACTGGTATTGTATGTTTCAAATGGTTACTGCTGAAGGAGATCATAATATTCCAAATTCCGTCCTGAACCTGCCCATTCACACACACCGCTAGAAATTCAAACAACTAGATAGATCAGTTTTCAGTGCTTTCCTTTTCTTTTCTTTGCTTGTTTGACTTGCCCCAATGCATCATCCCCAATTAAAGGGGCTTAAACTTTTTAGGGTTGCACACAAAAATATATAGAAACATCATTAACAAAATGTTCCATTTTCATGGCCTTCTCAGCGGGGTACGTTCCCTCAGCTGATCACAGCAGCGCTCCCAGATGCAGGATGTAACTGTGATCTCTAAATCCCCTGCTAATGGAGCTTAAATTTTCTCCAGCACCCATTCCCCGTTTCATATGAATCCCAAATCCAGGCTGCCCAAAATCACCACATGGAGTTTGATGGCTGCGGAGCTCCTGACGGGAAACTCTTCACGGCTTCCGTGCCGTACCTACTTCACCACATAAAAATGTGTAATTACACAGAAATACTGCTGGTGGTTCTTCCAGCCTTAATGAGGCACATCTGTGGAGGCAGCTGAGATGTGGGGAAATAAAGCTGCCACACCAAGGGCCCCACTTGGCAACTGCTAAGGAGGGAAAAAGCATCTCGGAGGCTGCAGAGCAGGTTCAGCCTCTGCTGGGAGAGACTCTGAGCTCCTCTGAGAGCCCAGGGTTAGAAGAAATATGGTTTGCAAAGGTTTGGGGTTGTTTTTCCTGTCAGTAGAAACACTACTGAGCTGTAGACCAGCTCATCTTACACACGGAAGTGGCATCTAAAGAAAAACTGAGCGAAATGTGCCACCTATAAAGGTGAAAGAAACCCTGAGTGAAGTTTATGAGGGGCGTTGCAAGTAGGATATGGTGGGAAAGGAAGTGTGGATGTAGAGTGGTCTTTTCATGGGTCTTTAGCATGGATTTTTGGTTTTGGTGGATTTTTTTAAATTTTTTGTCATATTTTTCTTGTTGTTTGGTTTTTGTGTTGTTTGGGTTTTTTGTTTGTTTGTTTGGTTTTTTTTTGTTTTTGTTTGTTTTTTAATGGGATCTATATAATTCTTTATGAGTGGTTTGGGGTTTTTTATCTTTGGCGGTTGACTCAGGCAATTCTCACCACTGCATCATGAGCAAATGCAGCCATCTCAGGCGATTGTTTGTGGTCACATATTTTATCACTCATGGTTTTTAGAGGCTTTAGGAACTTTTCCAAACCACAGAGGATTCACAAGCCCAAGCTGCAGCAATATTGATGCTGGCAATGCTCCCTTCTCCGAGCATAGCTCATCTAACCTACAGTTGGGCTCCTAATGCTTTGAAAATTTTACAAGAATCTTCTTTTTCTTTATATTTAAAATGTATTTTTAGTCTATTAAAGGATTTTGAGAACTTGTTAGAGTCAGGATCTGTTCTGCCTGTTGAGGTATTTATATATATATATATATATATGTATATATATGTCTATGTTTATGGGCAGCACATCCTAATTCCTGCTTCACATTTCCGGGCATTTTCCTTTGCCTTCTGTGGCATCTCCCTGAATACCTGCTGCTGGGTATGTGGGGAGTTTGGGTGGGGAGTTAATTTGAAATCAATATCAATTCAAGGGTTTTTGAGGAATTACTCTTCTCTGATTGTATTTTCTCCTGTTTTCAATATGTTTATACCTGTAGGATCTCTTAGCTTATTAGAGAACTCAAGAGGAAAACAGAGTTGAAACAAAGAGAAAATTCTTCAGTCCGTTGTTTCTAAGTTTTCTGTTTCCCATATAGTTGGGAGTTTTTCTTTTCACCCCCCNTTTTCCAAACCACAGAGGATTCACAAGCCCAAGCTGCAGCAATATTGATGCTGGCAATGCTCCCTTCTCCGAGCATAGCTCATCTAACCTACAGTTGGGCTCTTAATGCTTTGAAAAATTTTACAAGAATCTTCTTTTTCTTTATATTTAAAATGTATTTTTAGTCTATTAAAGGATTTTGAGAACTTGTTAGAGTCAGGATCTGTTCTGCCTGTTGACGTATTTATATATATATATATATATAT